>CAAKMY010072200.1:0-11833 GCA_901111285.1 Corrigiola litoralis
AAAGAAAATTATGAATATCTATAAACCCCAGCCACGCCGGGCCCAAACACTAGTTTAAAGTCAAAATCCAACCAAAAAGCCATTTACCAAACATGACTTATAAAGATGGTTTTGTATCCTCGAATCCTTTACACGGTTACACACTTAGAGGGCGTTTGGTTTAAGTCATGGAATGGAAAGGGAATGGAATGTGTTAGAGGAGTGGAATGGAATCACATTTTGTTACTTTTGGAGTTTTTTTTGTTCAACCCAACTATGAAATCATGAAGAGGAAAGAGTGTCATTAAGGCAAACCGATCATTTATATTTAAAAACCACCCCCACCCTCCCCTGCCAGCGTCACTGTATCCCATCCGGCTGCCACCGTTGACCGGCGTTTGGTGTTTGACGGCAAAAAAAAAAAAAATGCCCACCCTTAACCTCTTTTTCCCCAAATTTCGTCACGTTTGGAGGGTATTTGACTTTTACATTCGCGGATTTTTTTTAACTTGTTGGAGCGGCTTTTGGTGGCGTTTGTGGGTGGTTTAGGTGGGCCTGCGACATCGTAGTAGAGAGGCGGGCCTCGGAAGGCGTTGGGGGGCGGTTGGGGAGAAGAGGAGGGAAGGGCGGCGGAGCTGTGCGCCTAGGACGTTCGTACGGGCCGACGACGTGGTGTGCATGCGGTGTCGTCGACGGTGAGACGATGGGGGGGTTTGGGCATGGGTCCTCTGGTCAGGGGGTGTGGGAGGAGGGAGGAGAAGAGAAAAAGAGAAGGGGGTGTGGGAGGAGAGAGAAGAAGAGAAGGGGAATGGTATTTGTTATTCTTGGGGAGAGGAGGGTTTCATTTGGGGGGAGTCAAATAAAATGAAGTAAGGGACAGAAATATAAAAATAACTGAAACAAACAAAGAAAAAGGGAATGAGAGAATGACTCCCTTTAGGGGTCGTTTGGTTCATGATTTTTTGGGTCTAGGAAACGGATTGATTCCTTCTTTCCATTTCTAGTTGTTTGTTTCAGATTTTTTCTTTACTCTCCTCTATCCCACTCCCTCAAAATGAAACCCTCCTCTCCCCCAAGGTTACACTTCGATTCCCTCCTCTATCACTTTCTCTACTCACCCACTCTCTCTCCAAACAACCTTCCACCTCTCTCCACCCAGCTCCCTCCCATGCCGAAGACAGCCACCATGCCAGAAACCGCCCCCATTCCGCGGACGTCCGCCCTCGCTTTTCCAGCACCCGTCCTCACCCTCTTTCTTCTTCCATTCCTCTTCTTCATCCTTCTTCATTTTCTCTATGTCCCAAGCCGCCGCCCATCCCGATGACCCACCCCCACACCACCATTCTTCGCGATGCTCCTTCCCCCATGCTGGAGACAGTCCCACTGTTCTTCTTGGTCTTTCCTTTCTCCCCTTCAATTTTTATTTCAATCTTCATTACTATAGTGTTTTACGCCCACGACGGCGTAGATCGGAAGAAACGGGGTGAGTTTATAGGTGAGAATGAGGACACGCCGTCGCCGGTCAACCACCGGAGACGTTGGTCAACTCCGGAGGACAGTTTGCATGTGATGGATATGGGGAAGGAGGAGATGAGGCTATTGTTTGTAAAGAAGAAAATGACTATTTCACCCTTAATGAAATTCATTCCATTCTATTTTTGAATTGAACCAAACAATCTTTAAATATAACAAAACATGTTTCCATTTCATTTTTCCAATCTATTCCATTCTGTTGTTTGAACCAATTTCTTGGAGCCCAAAAACATCAAACCAAACATGCTCTTACACCTGTAATTCCCCAACACTTGGTTAAACCTCAAAAAGTTAACACCAACGATCAAAGTTGTCCAATTAAACCATAATTATCCGAAACTCTCTTGTGAACTAGTCTGTTTTGTTATGCCACTTCTGCTACTAGTGTTAAGCTCGAAATGATGGCAACAATCCCAGCCAACAATTTCATCCTTAACTTTCACCAAATTCAACTCCACCCAACAAATAACACCCACTCGCTGAAAACCGCAGCTCTATACTCCAAAACAAGAAAATCAAAAATACCCTTTTCCTGCTACTTTAACACTAACCATAACTACCATGTTCAGTTCTTCAAGTCTAGACAGTGTTTTCACCGTTGTAGGGTCACTGGTGATGCTGATGCAGCCTCTCAACATTCCGCAGTTTCTGTGAGTTTTCTGCTCTACTGGTTGTGTTTATGTTGTACTTTACGAGAGGAATTCATAGGTGGTTTCATTTTGTTATTTTGTTACTTTTTTTGGTATGTTGAACTTCCAACCTTCCTCCTCATTTGGTTGTCACAAATTATTAGAGAAGGCCGTCTACTTTTATTATAAAAGTCGACCAACTTTTTACTACGTAAATTTTCTTCAGCTCCCTACAAGCCCATATTAGTTGTACATTTATATGTCTTTATTGGGCCAACATGGTTTGGTCTACATTTATAATAAAAGTAGACGGTCTCTCCCAATACTAGTTGTTTAGTTGGTTACTATTGTAGTGTTAGGGCCAGTTTTCTTGGTTGGAAATGTGGTGGATGGAGGCCGCGGTGGGGCTGGTAGTCTTTGATAAGTAGACATACTTGGATAGACTCTTTTGGCAATGAAAATATTGGATTTTTTAAATGCATGAATTTTTGGTATCAGCCATGTTAAACACAAGTTCTTAGAAAAGACTGTCTATGAGCTCCCTGCAAGCTTGCATATTGAATAGAAGCATTAGGTTGTTCTTATTGCTTAAGGAACTTAAATCCTTCTAGCAAATTATCTTGGTGGGCCATTTCAGAAGCCATGCAGGGACTTTCATTGCCTATCTTTTGGGTAAGATTCATTTCTATACAATGTTTCATACATTGTGCAATTGTGTCAATGGTATAATGAATTATAAGAAAAGACCTTCTACTTTTATCATAAAAGGAAACGAGCTCAATGTAAGCTAAATCAATCCAAGCTCAGAACCTATATTTTTATGTACCTTTATGTATTTTTTGTGTACCTTTGATAGATTTTATGTATCATGGTGTGAAAATGTTGTATACTCCTAATTTATAGGACGTTTGTACTCTTAGGTGTACCTAATAATTTGCCATTTACGCTTCCTACAAGCCCAAGTCAAATAGAGATATATCCCTTTGTTGGCCAGCATGACTCCGTTCCCTTTTATGATAAATAAGACGGTCTCTCTCAAGACTTTCTCCAATGATATATTCCTTCCAGCTGTTTCAAGTATTAAACTTGCAAGTTCTTACCCTTTCCACAGCACTTCTGGTGGTTGCCCGGGTATATATTGATAGTCTACAGTGACTATATCTGACTGACTTGAGATAACCTTTACCTTTTTAGAGTGATGGAGTCCTTCAGTATCACCAATGAAAGCAGAAGACTGTTCTAAATTCTTCATGTGTATGTAAGGGGCAATAGTTTGAGACTTGAGAGTTGAGACTGTACTGTTTGTTTCAGCAGTGTTCAAACATAAAGGTAGGCATAAAGATCAAGAGTTAATAAGGTCTTCCCTCTTTGCAATAGATTCTTGGTGTCAATTTATAGGAAAGGAGTACATATGAATGATGTGGGGGGTGATTTTTCCATACGGAATTGGCAGGCTAAAGGGGTAAGATGTTTAGCAGCTGTCTAGTGTGTAGAATGGTCCACGATAGGATATGCTAGAACATTGGCATCGTAAGTCCTTTGTACTATGGTAAAAGGAAATATGGAATGTGGCAAAAGAGTATTGGCTTTACCTCCCTATTCCACTATTTAACACCATTATGGCAGACTAAAGTGTGTAGGAAAAGGTAAGATCATGTAATTAGAAAGGAGAAGCTTTTGACAAATTGTAGTACCCACCATCTGAACATCCTCCATGACGCCAGCATCCAGCTAGCAAAAAACCATGGTTGAATAAGTGGTAATCTCTGAGCTGTTTAAGGTACAATTTTAGGAACCTGCATAAATATGTTGTTGCTTCTTTATTTTCAATGACTTGAAGCCAAATAATTTGGTCTAATGAAACTTCAGAAGGCGACTTTCTATGATAAGTTGACGCTTTTAAAAACCACATTCCCAATGCGGCATACCCAATCTGTTTTTTCTGACGGCTGTAAGCTGGCCTTGTCCCTGTATGATGTTTTCCACAATATTTTCTGCGATGTTACTCAAACTCGTCCAGGAGTATCTGACAAGACTCCTGGATCAGACACTTGAAATCTAAGAAACATGTTTAACCTAAGCTTTCGTAAATCATGAGTGTCGATTTGAGTGTTGTGTTGGGGGAGTGTTGTTTCAGACGCATGGATCTTTTGTAAAAGAGAGTGTCGGAGTGACATAGCTTTTCGGCTTCTTCGTAAAGGCATGTGAAACAATTAAGAGAAGAGAAGTTCAGGGAACAAAAAGATGACACGACTGCACCAGAGTAGGGCATTCTGGAAAGAAAAAAGAAATGAATAAACGTCACATTGTAAACAAAAAGCAGGAATTTATATTTCAAATGAAGATAAAGTTCCATGGTTTATAATTTATTTTAGGAAAGATCATGCTGAACCAAAACGTCTTCATATTTGAGGCTTATGGATGTAGATTTCTCTTACCAGTGAGTATACGAGTTTAAATATGCAGCGGTTTAGCCTGTCTCTCTGTTTCCCTCTTTTTCAATTTGGGTTAATTTTTAAATACTTTATTTTCCGTATTTACCTGGAGGTTCTCATCAGTCTATATGTCCACATTTTAGTAGTAGCTTTTGTTGGGTGCTCGTCCTTTTATTTTCCTTTCTTTTCTTTTCTTTTCTTTTCTTTTTAATCATCCTCCCCCCCCCCCATTCGATTGGTGCCCTTAATGGAGACGGTTGTTGTACTGCTATACTTTGACCTCTTCTATGATCCATCATTCACCAATATCAAAAGACATATTCATTTACAAAAATATTTAAGTATTTACTCATCCACCATATTGTATATATCATAGTTTTGAACATTCAGCCATCATAGAAAAGATATTCACGAAGTAGAAAGTACACATTCATTAACTAATATTTATTATATTTAGCGGTTATACAATGCATTTTTACCAGTGCATGATACATCATTATGACATTGGGTATAGTCAATACTAATGACTTTTTGCAACATTGTAAAGTGGGCATTGCTATGAGCCCAAATGTTTATGTAATGTGCGAGAAGAGTTCCAAAATTGTCTCTCACCTGTTTTTACAATGTGACGTTTCTTTAGCCATGTTGAATAAGTTGGTTACTATTTCGGATGAGCTTTGGGTATGTCCCGCTACTTTGACAGATTTCCTTTATATGCACTTTATTGGTTTGGGAGGTTGTAAAGAAACGAAGTTGTTTTGGAGGTGTTCTAGACTGCCACTTTGGTGTACTTGGCTTAAGCAAACTTAAAATATGAGTCAAACTCAACCATCAAATTATGTATGGGGGCGGACTGTTTGTTTAGGTTCCCTATTGGCAAAGGCTTTGGATGGTGCCAATTATTAATATTCAAAGGAGTTGGACACATTTTTAATTTCTTTAGCTAAGAGGACTTCTTGTCCTCTATAGATGAAGTTAGAAGATAAGGGCTTTGTTCGAGTGCTTTGCCAAGGCTTTTGGCAAGGTTTGAGAACATGGAGGGATAAGCGCTCGCAGGGAACATCTGACTCGTGCTTCTGGCTACACTATTGGCTATGCTGACTCATATGCCCTCACCACCTTTTAGGCAGGATCACGAGACTTGAAAAGGTCACTCACAGGTGGCCACTTTTTACAATGTTGCTAAAAAATGACCACTTTACCATAATTTGTGACTAAGTCTATCTTTAGGGTAAAAATAGACCATCATTTTGTGATTATCTTAGATTGTGATCCTAGCTGCCACCCATTAGGAACATAAGGTTGGTAGTAGTTATATATGCCACAACATAGAGAGAAAGATACAACCTTCATTTCTATTCTCTTTAGAAAATTAGTTATTAAGGGCTTCAGATAAGAATTATATTAGTAGACTTCTCATATGAAACTGATGTTGAATATAAGTATACATGCTAAAAAAGTAAACAGAAACTTATTATGAACAGTGATATATAGATGTGTTAAAAGTCAATCTTGATTCATCATAATTTCTGGTAGTGGTCCGAAAAAGCATTAGCTTTCAGCGGAACATGGATGAAGGCAGAAATGGGCTTCTAATCGTGCCAAATCACCCGTTATATGATAGTAAAAATTCGTGTACTGGAACCCACTTGGCAATTTGAGTCCTAGGTGCTCTAATAGAAAGTTTACCTGTGCTATGCTTGATACAAATCTACCTTTGCACTCTCAGTTTGTGACAGATTGGCGATGATATACTGTAAGTACTAGGATTTGTCCTATGTGACAATGTTTCTGCTGTATATGTATGTTTAACACTAAGATATATTGTTTTCTGTGTATCAATTGTTATAGGGTAAAGAGCTTTCACGATCAGTCTCAAGACTCCCCTTTACCTTTATTTATGAAGTCGATTTAACTGTTCTTAAACATTGCTTCTCCTTCAGCTCTACAAACTGTACTTAAACCCATATTTTCAAATGTCTTTCAGGACCAGACGTATGATAACTTGTCAACTGCTAGTGAAAGCTATGTGCCTTTGCTGATTAGAATGCTTGGGCTGGACAATGATTCTCGTGACAGAGAACAGGCAATAATTGCTCTCTGGAAATACTCACTTGGAGGAAAGCATTATGTTGATAATATTATGCAGTTTCGCGGATGTTTGAATCTTATTGTAAATCTTTTAATGTCCCAATCCAGCCGTGCCTGTGAAGCGGCTGCAGGCCTCTTAAGGATGATATCTTCAGTTAATGCGTACAGAGACACAGTAGCAGAAAGTGGGGCTGTTGAAGAGACAACTGCATTACTAAGGAGGCCATCCTTGACTTCTGAGGTGCTTAGACACTTTCTCTTCATAAAATTGTTGTTTCTGACTTCTGTAGCGACAGAAAGTCATCTTATATATTGGTTCATGTCCGCAGGTGAAAGAACAAAGTATCTGTATGCTTTGGAACTTGTCTGCAGATGAGAAGCTCAGCCTGAAGATTGCGAACCCTACTCTTTTGCCTTTACTAATAAAATGTTTGGACAATGAGGACATGAAGGTAACTGAAGCAGCTGGTGGCGTTTTGGCAAATTTAGCATTGAGCCCCTCGAACCACAGTATCATGGTTGAAGCTGCTGCTATCCCAAAACTGGTAAGGTTTGTCTTTCTGATCTTTATCGAGGCATGATACAAATTGAAGCTGTCCTTATATTTTCAATAGAGTGCTGATCAGAAGCTAACCAAACCTTAGACATAGAGTATTCTGCATGGTCTCTACTTCTACCTTGAGTTGGATGTTAGATATTTTAAAACGCTCTCCCCTTGTATTTTCTCATTCTTCTCACAATGATAAATAGGAATATTCATTTAAATCCTTAACTAAACTGGACCATTGTACTACTTATGGAGATAAAAAGCAAAGGACAGCTCAAGTATACTTCAGTAGATTAGAACAATCAACTGAACAAGGTTGATGCCCCATGCGCTATAAAGAGTAAGCTCAGATTGTCAATGTCCTCAGATGGTGATGCTAGAGGTGCCACCATAGTAATGGAGGTTATGATGGAAGTGGCATTTCTTTCATGATTGTAGAGGGCATTTATATCGTAATTCATAACATTTTATGATTTTTCAGTGGCAATTTTTCTCACTATAATGAAGGGATTTACCTTGATGACCTAGATGTTCCCCTCCCCCCCCCCCCTCGCTCCCTCTCTTATACAATGGACTCAACTTACATTTCATAAAATCGCCCGTTTCGTTTTCCTAATCTTTTCCCCTTTTCTCTCTCCTGATTTTCGTTTTATCATCTTGGGTGGATATAATCAATGCGCCAGACAACCTCAAGGTACACAAATGATACTACAAGTCCCATGGGGTTTATCCAAATTGTCAAGGTAGTGGATTTCTTGAGTTGTGAAGAATTTGAAGGAATCTTCTCAAACCTTTAGGGTTTGAGTGACCTACAAAATGATGGAAACTAATGATATGAACAATTCTCAAGCTCTTTCAAGCAATGCACTTGAATGTGTTTTCATCTCTCTCATCGATATATTCTATCTGGTTTCTTGTCTTCTTATCACAAGAAAATCCTATTGGTGTTTCATCTCATATAAAAGTTAGTCCAACTCACTTGAGCCTAACTACGCTATAAATGTTCCACTTTGTAAATAACTTCCTATCGGGATGGTTCTTATTACTTGAACCACCTTATGAAACTTTTTTCTCTGGTCTAGCACACCTTAATGTATAGTCTGGTCACTTTTCATATATTTCCCTGATGTATCCCTTACTATCTTTTTTAAATTATAATTGTATTTGATGAAAGTACGCCACCCAACTTTCATCCTACAAATAAGATCTCGTTCCCTCTCTCTCTACTCTCTGTCACTCCTTTCCATTTTTCTCATTCCTTCATCTGGAGCCCCTTCCCTCCTCTCATCTCCTCTACACAGGTACTTAATCTCTCATAACCATTGTTCTTTCGCGGTCTCTTCAACTCACCTACAGTAATGCTAGTCACCATGCAATATAAAAAGTCCACAACATTTATACACAGCCCTTTGTATTTAGTCTGTCTAAGAGACATAACTTTTTGGTGAAATTTTAATGGTCGGGAAATTCTGAGTTAAGGCTAATAAGTAGGCGAGGAGAGGAGGAAGGAAGAGCTAAAGCTATGATCAGAAGAGGAAGAGGCAGGAAGTGGCTGGAGGACAGGGGACTAATCTATCTGGTCTGTTTGGAGATATGAATCATACTTAAAATTGTAAATTTTCGGGAAGGGTTAATCAAGAAAATAAAGAAAAATAGTCAAGAGTAAAATTTGTTGCAAACAAGTAATTTTGTAGCAAAACAGCAATTCCGTAAATGTACATAAAATATTCATCAGAAAGTACATTAAGGTGTCTCCGGAAAAGGAAATAGTTTTTATAAAGTGGTAATATATTATTAGGTAGTTGTTCTCGGAATGAGAATATATTAGGTGGCTCCTCACAACTTTTTGCGAAAACGAAACTTGATTCTTAAAAACTTGCACTCAGTTTAAAGGTTCAAGTGCCCCCTTTATTAAGGATCGAATCAACCTACTAAGATTAATAGTTCAGCAAAACTTCGAAAAAAAACTCTCTCAAATTTATTTTGGTCAGGGTACAATGAGTTCCTGAAACCTTCCTAATCATGATCATATATACATTAGGTAAGATTATATGTCATAATAATAACCTACTAAATAGCTAATATTAGAGTGAATTTGACACCAGCGGCGACGGACTGGCACCCTACGTTCATTAGGCACATGTCCAAGGTCATAGTCATGAGTAGCTCTAAGCCCATGCTTGGGTATTACACACTCCAGCTGATAATTTTGGACCTACATGGTCTATTATACCCTTAACAAGCATTATCTGTACTAGTTAAGAAGCCTAGGATGCATTTAAATGATATCAAGGTCAAAGAGTGTAGATTTGCGCATTGAAACGATTTGCTTTAAGTTGAAGGTCAACTGCTGCTTTAGAACCCTTCGCTCTACAAAGAAACGGACAGACTATGCACTGTCAACATTGTGCTATCGTATGTGGCATTTTTATGAATGACATTCCTAGAGCATAATATCAGAGTTAAACGAACATATAACCCTCTGATGGCAGTATCCATACCTGGGCATGTTGGCTGTTGTCAATTGGTTGTGTGTGCTTTTATTACCTTCTTACATTTCTTGTTTTTTGTGACAATCTTTTAGTTTGTTGTCAATAAAAAAGTTTATGAAAGGTTGATTCTGTTTTCTGATAACAGGCAAAGTTTTTGACTGACGGAATTGAAGGATCAAAAGTCATTAGGAAAGAAGCAAAAGGCATTCTACTTGAGTTTGCTAAAGATGATTACTACAAGATTGCTGTCATGGAGGAGGGGCTGATTCTTGTACCGTTGGTTGGTCCAGCTGCTTATGCTTCTTTTAGGCCGTCCTTGCATTCATGGCCTTTATTACCAGATGGTACGGAGTTGCAAAGAAGTACAAAGGTCCCTTCAAGATATGGTGCTTCTGAGTTACTATTGGGGTTAAATGTTGAAGACAACACTGAGAAAATAGACGAGTTGAAGAAGGATGCAATAGTTAAACGAACACAGCAGCAATTTTTAGCTCGTATTGGGGCTATAGAATTTGGAGATGAGAGAAAGTCAGATGAACTATTGCCTACTAGCTTTCACTATACATTGTTGCCATGGAAGGATGGTGTTGCACGTTTGGCCCTGATACTCGAGTTGGAAGATGAAATAGCCATCACAAGAGCTGCAGATAGTATTGCTGCTGCATCATTTAATGAAACCCTGCGTATTTCATTTAGGGAAGCTGGAGCTGTAAAGCGTCTAATTCATCTTGTAAACCACAATAGTATTGACGTCCAGTCAGCTGTGCTAAATGCATTGGAAAAGCTATCTGTCAGGTATATTGTCGTTTCTTGTATTCCAGTTGCATCATCTACAGTTTGTTGTCATAATGAATCAAAGCAACAGCCTAAAAAACCTGTAGGGGAAGCAGTCCTCTTTGAGACTTAAGTAGCTAAAAGCAGCAACCTTGCTTCTGGTCTGTTGAAGAACCTCACAAGTTCCAAACTGCAGTGGAGCATAATCACAGAGAATCTATGATAGTTTCCTGATACCATATTCGAATCAGAGCCTTCTCCTGTAGTCCTGTATACTTTAATCTCAAGTATTCCTCCTTAACTTCACCTACAATAAGGGAAGCATTTTATGGCAGACACATCCTCTAGCATGTGAGATTCTTCCTAATTTAAAGTTAGGCAGATCGTTGTAGTCATTCTTACAAAATATATTATCTAACTAATTATTTGTTGTTATTTACACTTCCGTAAGTCAATAGATCTAATTTCTGAAGATATTGACCTAACCAATCTCTAAACTTTCTCTTTAGCAGGCGTGCTTCTGTCTATATAACTTATGATAATTAATGCCAGCAATCAGTTATTGTTAACACCTGAGTAAAAAGCCGTCTAAAGTTTCAAGTCATCTATTTCCCTTTTGTTTGTCTTGTGTGTGTGCCCCCCCACCCCCCCCCCCCAAAAAAAAAAAAAAAAACACAAAGCACGGCATTACCTTGATTGCTTGGTAAAAGGCCATTGATAATTTGATACATTTGAAGTTAGGTAAAAATAACAAACAACTGTTATAGGATGGTTTTATGGTCAAGCCTTTGAGTTTTAAAGATTTTCATGACAGGTTTTAAGATTTTATGTTGGTAAGATTTTTTGAAAACTCATGTTACTACAAAATCCTAAAAGTTCATCCTTACTTTAAAAGCATATGCTTTTCTTTAAAAAATCTCAGTTATGATCAGACGGTCTCATATAAGACCTACTAATTGTGGCATAAAGTCATCAGATAAAGATACTACAGTTCGCGGGGGTGCTGGTGGGTTCGGTGTCTCTAACGTGTTCATTGGTGTGTAGTGCTGGTAGCTGATGTATCTAAACCCTGCAAACCTAAACTTTACATTATTGCTTACCTACACCCCACCCACCCTACATTGCTAAAAGTAAAAATGGTTTTTAGTGTTAGAATTTTAAATTCATTGTCCTACTGATTTGCACATTCAAGGATTTTCTTCTACAATGTCAACTCATCACAAGATTATTATATACTACCTCCGTTTCTTCTATATCTTCCCAGTTCACTTTTGGCACTATTCTTGTGTAACTTTTACTTCAAGATTCTTTTTAATATATTTAAGATTAAATATAGTCATGTAGGATTTTTTT
>CAAKMY010072233.1:0-11419 GCA_901111285.1 Corrigiola litoralis
AACAACAACCAAGCCTTATTCCCAATATAATTGGGGTCGACTAACATGAACCAGTAGATGGACTCGCGGGAGAACATAAGAATAGACCAAAGAAGAATTTAAGCTCCAAACACAAAACTTCCTATTCATAGACAAAAAATGTAACAAAAAAACAGAACAACTCAGTTGCACACTCTTGACAAATGACAGATATTAAACAGAAAAGAACATGTCTTTTCAGTTTTCATGCATCAACAGTCCATAAACAGAGGAAAAAAAACCCCTGATTTAACAACACATATAACTTCTGAAATGTCCCATCAAAGAATTTCATGATTATCTCAACAGTAACAACACAAACCCCACATGAAAACATGATCAAACAAAACCCAAAACAGGAACAAACAACACCCACTAAAGAATTTCATAATGCAAGGTGACAAACATGAATTTTGCAAGCTAGAACAAAGAAAAAACAACAAAACAAAAACAACCCATAAATGGCAAAAAATAGAGATAGACCTTAAGATGGGTTTGGTATTTAGTTACTAAAAATGGCAAAAAGTGTACTATGAGTTTGAGCTCAAGTTAAAAGTTGACAGAATTGTGAGAGTGAACTAAGTTAATAATTGGGGTTTGAGTACGGAATTTATAGTTTACATAAATGTGATTTTTTGTTTGTTACATAAAATAGAAATTATATGCGCGGGTGTTTACCAACTACGCAAGAGTGTACGAGTTTTATGAGCATGAGTCGTCCATGACTAATGTACATGTGACATGTCCACGAACTCTTCTTACAACAAACGTACAAAAAAGAAAGAGCATATATAGAGTATTATTTACAACAAACTTATAAATAGTAATAGTACTAAATTTTTGTACAGGTGGAAGTGTTGGGAGAGAACGTCTACTTTTATGATAAGATTTTGACTCAATAAAAACATATTTCCTCTTATTTTTAAATAATGGTTTTTTTAGAGTAATTCTTAGTTTGTAAAAATAATGACATTTTAACTATATTCTTGCTAAGTTATCATCAACAAAGATAAATTTAACCATTTTCCAAAAAAAAATTATCTTTTCAAAAAGCAACTTTGAAATATCTACAAGTATTTTACTATGTTTGTGAGAGAGAAAAACAGTAAAAAGAGTAGAAGTAATGAAAAAGCATTTAACTCATAACTACCCTTAATCTACGTGAAGTTTGTTAAAATGTCATTCTTTAAAAATCAGAGGAAATACTAGATCAACAAATTATTAGAGAATACTAGACTAACTCTTTACAAACAAAATTTTCTTAAACTCCCTACAGACCCAAAGTAGTTTTAGATCTATATGCATTTCATTGGGTCAGCATGGTTTGATCTACTTTTATAATGAAAGTAGACAGTCTCTCCCAAGATTAGCCGTAAATTTATAACTTTAATTGGGCTTGCATGAAACTTAAGTAATTTAGCTCGTAAGGAGTTCATCTAGTTTTATCATAAATGTAGACGGTCTTTTATAATAATTTGTGATTTTCGTACTTTTGTTGGACATAGAAATAAAATTACTATGTTGGTGCTTTTCCCCCTGATGTTTCATGTCACTATCTTTATTGTCTTTTGGTAAGGAGAGCTTATGGTTGTTGATAGATTTGGGTTGCTATATTGATGGAGATTTTGAGATGAGTTATTTTTAATGGTAGTATTTTGAGAGTACATGCTATTCAATAGGTATGACTGTGAGTTTTAAAGGTCGTAAATTAACATTTTCTTTTGCTCGAGAAAACATCATTTGTTTGTTGATATTCTGTTGTGAAAAATAGTATTTGGAAGATGAAATAATGTATTGTCGAACTAGTTGAAATGTATGAAACATCCTTAAATGAAAAATTGGGGAATTAAAAGGGACGGAGGGAGGAAGTATTAAACTAGTCTATTTGGTAGAGAATGAGGCTTGGGGGAAAGGGACAATGATTCTAATGTTGATTACAAAGTACAAGAACATGGTTATAAAATTCGGTTTTATGTCTTTCTTGTGTTGGATTATATTTTTATATTTTGTCATTTGATTCATTATGTTCATTCAATTTCTCTTAAATGAGTGGTACCAGATGCATTTATGTGTTTAACCAAGTGATATACTCCGTAGTAAGATAGAGATACCTAATCAAACCAAACTAAAAGCCAATGAAAATTACAGTATATTTTACGTGACATAACATTGTGAGTTATGTGAGTATGGGGAGTTGATTTTTACACTCCTATATATTATTTTTACACTCCGACTAACATCTCCCTTGTCAGAGCACATATTTTTGTGTAATTTTTAATTCCTCTTATATGGGAAGTGTAAAAAATTTTCGTGAGTACATGAGAGATCGATGACTTGCTGACACTAAAAATTGGATTGTTGGAGACTTTGGTGACTTGAAGCAAAGTAAAAGAGGGTCAATTGCTCTATGATCATGAATTCATGATTATAGCTAGTGGAAAATCAGAGATATGGTCATGTAAGTACTTTACTATATTTTTAAAACTAAGTTTGTCCATACTCGGCAGGAGTTACTACGTGTCATATGTATAGCATATAAAGATTTAGTGGTTATTACTTCATTCTTCTTCTATTTTTTTTATCTTGTCTAAATAAAGGGTAAAAAATGGAAGGTCTAAAACAAATTAATATCTTTAGAAAACTTTTTATTTAGTCATATAATAAGTAAAAGAAAAAATGTTTGGATAGCGTACATATATCAGTACCCATATGTTTTTTCACATATAGTTTCTACTAGTACCTATATAAAGGGTGAAAATTGGAAGGTTTAAACTTTCTGTTTCAACAGTTTCGCTTCATTTGCATTTTTAATCTATATCGAGCTGAAATTTTGCCCAACAATATATCATGGTGTAAGATAAAAAAAATAACTACTAGATTTGTATTTGACAGTAGTTTTTGATATGCACCATATTTTTTTTACATTGCACTTACATACATTCGTAATAATAAAAAACATCGAGCCATACTTTGAAAGAATTGTGCTTAAGAGCAGTTGTACATCGATTGCAAGAAAACATTTGCTGCATTTACAAGACACAGATTTCTCTTCAAATTTCTCAAACTTTTTCATGATACAAAACAACTACTACAAAGGCAACTACTACAAACGTAACTACGCGTAGATTGTAAAATGATGTGTACAAGGTATGTTGTTGTCCACTCCTTTGGTGGCCAAGAACAAGAATTTCTACGCATTCACAACTACCCTTCTCAAACAAAAACGAGAGAAACAAAAATCAAAAAGAGAGAAAAGGACAAGAAAAAGAATGTACAAGGAACTCGAACCAAAAACCCCACAATCTTTTGGGTTTGCAACGAAGTTCCAAAGGGGCAAAACTACAATGGAGGAAGAGATGTTCTTTACCCTCTTCTCCACGGTGGAACCAACGCGAAACGAACTTCAAGGCGGCTGAGGGTGCCGAATAAGCTCTCCAAAACCAGATGAATCTGTTACAAATTCATTCAATTACTCCTGAAGATCTGAATCAGATATAGCTCGGCTAATGAAAGGGGACATAGCCGCTAACAAAGCCTTGGGGCACTCCTCATGCGGAAGATGACCGCAACCTGATACAGCAACTAGTCTCTGCACAATGGAAAAAGCAAAAGACAAATGAATCATCTAAGTACACCCTTCTCATGTTTAGAGCCACTCAAGTTTAGAGCTTCATCAGTTAAGGCAAAACACAAATGAATCATCTAAGTAATACCTTCTCAAGTTTAGAGCCTCCAATACTCGAATGCAGTATAACACTAGACACTAGTAGCTTTGCTTACTAAAACAGAATATAAGAAGTCAAGAACTAGATTTGTCTATTTTCCAGGAAAGCAATTTTAACCAATGTGAACCAGCTTGAAAATTGCTTTAATGGAAATTGGTCAAAGACTTGGAACCCATATCAGACTGGTCTAACTTGCCGACCCTGGCAATACTAAATATCCCAACTATTTACTGCTCATTATTTGCATATATGACAGGCACCGCCAGACCTTCGCACCCCACCACCATGCAACTACCCAAGTCACACATTAGTAAGCAATTTCAGCTTGGATGTTCGAGTACAATAAGTCAATAACCCCCACCCCCGACCCAAAAAAAAAGGTCCAGATCTCCAGATGGCAAGGCATTAGATTCTCAATAGAACCCAGCCTAAAATACAACTATAAAGTGAATATCATCTTGTACTCATTCGTCCTCAACAGAGAGTAGGCAAGGAATGGATTTAAAAAAAAAAAAAACTCACAAAAATCATATCAGACCGATGAAAGATATATATAGAAACATATCTAAGACATCGAATTGGTGCCATGGAACACTTACAGAATCTACAAATTTAGAAGCCATAGTTTGAGCAGATCTGATGGATACAAGTGCATCTTCAGCCCCAGAGACAACCAAAACAGGCAAGTCCTGGACAGCTTTCAATAACAACAATGCGTTTTGGTGTGAGAGAACCATCTCACAAGACACCTTACCAATCTCATGCAAAGCTTCATCCCAACCTTCCACACAGAGAGGAGCCTGAACATTCAAATATATCAAGCAAACAGATGTTGAGTTGACATAAAACTTGAAATTGATCTTCTATAGAATGGTACTCTAAGACTGAATATAAAGTTCCAAATCAATAAAGACTTGACACTTTGACAGCCAAAGACGATACCTTGTAAAGATTTAAGACATCTGTTGTGAGCTTGGTAGCGTCATACCAGGCCCGCCGGTTAACCACCTGTGTGATTTCTGTTCGTAGCAGTGGCTGAACCAAGTTCTTCTTCCCCAGTGAAGTACGTAGGAGTATCTTAGCAAATGAAGGAACTACATCTCTAGACAGATCAACACTCAATAACACCACTGCTTTGACTGTGACCTGGACAAATCACAACAAAAGATACTTTTAGCAATTCTAAATCCTTAAAAAACAAAAAAGAAGACAACAAGATGTAAAGCACAACAAGCAGATAGCGCTGCAGCACTAAAATATTACTTTTGACAAAGATAAAGCATAAAACTCCAAGTTACAATGATTAGCTTCCACAATATTAGACACAAATCCTAGCAAATGAAGGAACTACATCTGTAGAGAGATCTACACTCAATACCACCAATGCTTTGACTGTGACCTGAACAAATCACAACAAAGATTAAGCATAAACCTCCAAGTTTCATCGATTAGCCTTCCACAATGTTAGCTATAACCAGTTTTATCTTCCATAATAATCAGCTTCTCAGCAAATTTTGTGAAATATTTTGCCACAGAAATGGAGTGATCTGAACTGATTGGGAACTCAAAAATTTCATCTACCATCATAGTCATTACCACAAGAACTGAAGGTAAAATCACAATTTAAACATACTGGAACATCATGGCTCCCTTTACCATGACAACTTTCTCCAGCACATAATCAATAAACATCTATTAATCATATTCTGAAGTGATCCTTAGCTTTCACCGGTCATTAGGCCAAGACGTGGTTAGACTATATTTCATGGTGCTCCTCCTTAGTCAACTCACAAAGACAAAATTACAGACAAGTTACCAACTTTCCTATCTTCCAGCTATTCTCTGACCAGCTTCCTATCTTCTGCAAATTGTCTTGAGAAAGAACTCTTTCAGAGTTGTCTGATCAACAGTTCCGCAAAACATAATCCTACATTTGCCCCTCAAGAAAAGAAGTATGTAAATCCTAATCGTTAAGAGCATTCAGCGTGGAGGCTCTATTTCAAATATCAAACTTCATTCCACTACTTTTTACAAGCTTGCCAAGAATAATAAAAGTCGACAAATGTCAGCATCAATCCTACCCCAAGAACCCACATTAAGAATACTGTAACCAAAATAGGATTTTGCTTTCACTTCTTGGCAATTAGTGAAATGACCAATGGCTACGCTCAATCTCTTTGTTCGGGAAATCGTAGTAGTCATACTGCATCGAGACTCCATAATCCACCCCAAAATACTCTGCAAACCTATTTGCACATTTTGAGTGACATTACATGCCAAAGATAATGGCAATACTTCTAAGAAGAAATGTTTCATGTTCACCACCGAAATTAGGCAACAAGGAAGCAATAAGAAAGAGATCTAATAGTCTAATATTCCTCCATCCCCAAAACCTCACATCTTAGTATATAACTAGGAAGCATCCAAACTGCCAACAACTGTACTCCAGAGAAGTTTTGATAAACATTCATAAGTGAGTGGCCAGACAAAAAAAAACAAGGAAAAAAGGCGTGAAAAGGATTAAAGAAATAAGCAAAATGAACTAATGTGCAAACAAAACCATTCAACCAAACCTACAAAAAAGAGAGACCCAAAATCATTCAGATAAAAACAGGCTATCTACTTACATTTGTAGAGGCCCCCAAACTTTGTGCCCTTTCTGCTGCCTTCAAGGCCAGCAAGCCCCCATCGTCATGGCCAACAAGTATCACTGAAGAAAGCCCCATTTCTAAACAAAATGAAAGAAGTAGGTCCACCTGCAACCAAGAGCAACATAGTGTAAGCCCTTCATGATAATATAAGAAACCGCAAAAGTTGAATGAGAAACCAAAAATAAGATAGGATATGCAAACATAATTTGCAACCTTGACAAGACATACAAACAGAGAAAAGGCACTCATAATTCTGCGTGAAAGTAGCCATAGATTTTGCTTTCACAAGAGCACTAGTCACAAAATTATGTAACATCCAGCAAGTAGACTTCTGAACAGGCCACTCACTGAAGACATTACTCAGATAATAAGACCAAGAGCTAAGAATGCAAGTTCACTAGTTGAAAGATAAATCCTAGTCCACTAGTTGCCAAATGACCGGTTCGTGACAAAAAAAAAAAAAACTAATATCACCTTGAAAATTTAAATGTGTTACTTTTTCCTTTATACGTGCAAGCATCAAAAGATATCCAAAAATCAATGACAAGTTCAGGTGAAGGATAATCGTAAGGTTCTCCGTCTTCAAATGCTCTGAATGAACAAGAACTTCCGACATAAATACATACAGAAATTCTAGCATAAACCGTTCTACCAGGCAACATTCTCGAACAAAAAGTAAAAGTATGTAAAAAAGTACCCAAAATGTTAACAAGAGAAGTAGACACATTGACCGATCTGGATAAACATCAGGACCTATGGTAGTAAAAAGAAGCTCTAAATTCTATGATAGAATAAGATAGCAGCATGCTGCAGGTCAAATGGTTTACCTTCACATGCTAAATGAAAACAAGGCGTATATATTCAGCATAAGCAGGTCATAACTTTTCTATAGAATGCATATATCAAAGCTAAAGAGATAAAAGATGACAGTAACACAAAATGATACCTGAGTGTCAAGTTTGTAAGGGTTTGGCAATTGTTTTTCTTCCCAGTCCTTCCTTTGAAGCCTAGGAGTCAAACCCCATCCAGGTCGATCAAAGGCTGCAACTGGGCAGCCAACTTGGCGGGCCAACGTACCCATGACATGCCTCCATGAGAAGACTCCTCCTCCAAATCCATGCACCAAGACAATACCACACTGTCCATTAGCTTCTAAATCTAGGTCCAGCTTTAGCGGACTTGGATCACTCGCTTCATCATTCTCATCGGCACCATCAAGGTTAAAAGGAGGAATTTCACCAGAAGAAGCCGTGGAAGACACAAAGCTGTCTAGCAGAGGGTCATACAATGAAGTAGAGTGGAATTGATTACTATAACTCCTATGCAGGTGGTGTTGGGTCTTCGACAAAGAACTTAATGGCCTATCTAATTTCAACCTCCCGATGCCTAGCTGAGGGGTGCAACTCTTAGTAGGTTCCATAAAGGTTGTGGATGACAAAGAACGTGGAGGAGAGCTAGGCATACTAATCTTGTAGTGGAGTGTAAGACCCTCGCAAGTCGTGAATAAACTGTCAATGTCGGCAAGTAATCTGACAGGCAAGGCAGCATCATAACGGGCCAAGCCATATGGTTTCTTCCTTGCCTCGCTGTCACTTTTGGGGATGGCCTTTGTTGTGGACGGAATGGGAGACCGTGGAAGCTTTTGGTAGACAGATAGCAAACTCTTGCATGACAGAACCTGCAAAGAAGATGATGAAACTTCAGTATGATGCTCAAAACAATCCATTTATTAATTACATCACCTTAAGGTCCTTAAACAAACATTGAATAATTACAAACAACCAGAATTGCTAGAGCCAGCTAAAGATGACAGCATATGTTGCCGGTACGGACATTCATATATACAAGTCCATTGCCTTGGAGAATATGGCTAATAGAATTACTATGAGACCTACCGTTTCTGGGTCGACACGGTGAAACAAAAGTTTCCTCCTCGCCTTGCAGCTAATTCGATAGGCAATCACCATATGGCCAAGAGCAAAGACTACGGACGAAAGAAACAGGACAGGCATTCCCCAAGACTTCTTCAGATGGAGGATACGCCTTGAGACAGAATGTGATGCATCAGCTTCCATTTGAGAATTCACAGAGAAAACACAGGCCTTAACTGATAGAAGAAGAATTGAAGAAATAGAGCATAATGTCACAATCCCGAGATACGGACCATGAGAGAGAGCAGGAACATCACAGAAAGAATATACACCTGTAGTCAGACGATCATCCATCAGTGCTCGAACAGTCAAATATTCACACATCATAGCTCAACTCATCATTTATTATATCCTTCAAACCATAGCTAACCAAACAAGTCAGACACTTGAATATGAGATGAATCTTCCATGCTCAAAAGTAGCAAATGCACACATGAAAGCAGCAGATATCCAACTTTAACACTTATGGCACATTCATGTTAATGATAAATATGACCATTCCCAGTCATGTCAGATTTCAGTAACATGGGTCACCACCATCAAAAACAAACCACCCATACCATGAAACTCACAGCTACAAAAGCACGCAATCGAGAAAAAAGGGAACGAGAAAAGAACTTAATGTACCAGCAGAAACTGCCCCTGATATCCACTGTTAGCAAACTGTGGTAGTTAATATTAAGCATTATTTTGAGGTACAATGAACAAGAGCCATCACACTCTTGTTATTCAAAATCATAACCTCCAGAATAAGCTACTGATATAGTATCCTAAAAATATACGAACCAGTGATAGCTAATACTTGTCCCTACTCCCCCTCTATGTTATGGAACAGCCACAAACCCTGGTGCTCTCAACTAGTTAGGCGTAAGGCTGCCTACTCCAAACCCGGCAACAATAAAGCAATAAATTTCACAATGTCGTTGCATTTTTTCCTGTTTTCAATAAAACTACTCCCCAATACAGCAAATATAAAAGACCCTCACATTGTCTAAGACATAGCTGCAAATTAAGTAAGCCAACAAACAATTTCCCACCATCTAAAATCATAACTTCCAAAATAACTAACTCGTATAACACCCCCTGTAGCTAGTTGGTTGCTATTGTTGTACCATTCCACAAAAAGAACCCAACAAACACTACATCGCTATTCAAAATCACAACTTTCACACAATAAGCTACTCATAAAATTTCTCTAAAATGACCTAAAATGTAACATATCACAAAAATGAGCTAACAAAAACAACACCACTACCCAAAACCACAACTTTCATTAAATAAACTACTCGATTTTTCCCTAACATAAAACAAATTTAAAATAGTTCTCCAACGTTTCATGGTCAAAATCAAAATTTCACAAAACAAGCTACTCACATGTCATCCACAAAACAACCAAGTTCCAACAAATTGCACCATTACACAAAAATGAGCTAACAAACACTACCCCACTATCCAAAATTACCACATACTCTTATCTTTTTTCGTATAATAAAGCAAACATATAGTCCCAAAAACTTGCACCTTTCCGAAAAATAAGCGTAACAAACACTATCCATTGCCCAAAATCAGAACTTTCACCAAACAAACTATAACGCACATTCAACAATCCTCAAATTGCAACATTCCATGAATAAAAATTCCAAATTAACTTACGTATAACGGAGAACTTGCAATCAACATTTCACAAAAATGAGCTCTACAAACACTTCCCATTATCCAAAATCACACCAAAAAAATAACATTAACCCCCAACAATTTCATGATTACATATAATTCCAAACAAATTCTTATTAAATAAAATGAAAAGAAAGGGATGACTATCAACTAACAACCAACATTCCACAAAATTGACCTTAACAAACACTACCCTTTATCCAAAACCACAAACTTCACTAAACAAACTAAAACAAAAAAATTGCAACATTCCATGAATACAAATTCCAAAACATACATACAAAAAGGTGAGCTAACAACCAACATTTCACAAATATGAGCTAACAAACACTACCAATTATCCAAAACCACAACTTTCACATACATAAATTATTATTTCATATAATCAAAAACAAATATAATCCCAGCAAATTGCAACATTTCCAAAAATGAGCTTAACAAGCACTACCAATCATCCAAAACCACAAACTCCGCCAAAACCAGCATCAACCCTAACAAATTACAACATTTCCATAATCACAGAAAATCACAAACAAACATACAAAAACAAGTAACATTTCACAAAAATGAGCTTAACAAGCACTACCCTATATCCAAAACCACACCTTTCACAATACCAACATCAATCCCACCAAATAATAACATTCCCATGATCACATAAAATCCCAAACAAACATACCAAAAAAAAAGCTATCAAATTAAATAAAAAGTAACTTACAAGCAACAATGAGCTAACCAAAACTACCCATTACCCAAAATCACAACTTTCACAGAACCAACATCAACCCCACCAAATTACAACATTTCCATGATCACCTAAAATTTCAAACAAACATTCAAAAACAAGTAACATTCCACAAAAATGAGCTTAACAAGCACTACCAATCACCCAAAATCCTAACTTTCACAAAACAAACATTACTCCCAAGTCCCAACAATTTGCAACAAATTCATATAAAAAAAAAAGAGCTTAACAAACACTACCCATTATCCAAAATCCCAACTTTCACAAAACCAACATCAACCCCACCAAATTGCACCATTTCCATGATCACCAAAAAATTCCAAACAAAACATACAAAAACAAGTAACATTTCACAAAATGAGCTTAACAAACACTACCCATTATCCAAACAGAAAGTCTTGGGAAAGACGGTCTACTTTTATCTGAAAAATAGACGGAGCCATGCTGGCCCAATAAACGCTATAATTCTATAACTCAATTTTGGCATTAGGGAGCTTAAGGAGTTGGTCTACTTTACGGTCTTCTCTAATAATTTGTGTTATCCAAAATCCCAACTTTCACAAAACCAACATCAACAATCCCACCAAATTACAACATTTCCATGATCACATAAAATCCCAAACAAAAACATACAAAAACAAGTACTAACCTTTCACAAAAATGAGCTTAACAAAC
>CAAKMY010072233.1:14295-39688 GCA_901111285.1 Corrigiola litoralis
TGGATCTTGGTTTAAAAAAAAAAAACTGAAAACTGAAAACCAACACTGATACCAAACGAGCCCTTAACTTCATGCAATTGTGTTTTTTTTTTTAAATATATTAGAATAGTTAATAGTTTTGAGATAGTCAGAAATTATACCATACTCCCAGGAACATGTGCTCGCACTCAAATTTCTAGTATCTTTTGTCATTTTCTTGTACCTTTTCATATTAAGTACAAAAAAAACACTAAAAGGTAGAAGATTTTCAGGGTGGGAGCACATGCTATTAAGTCAATAATTTTCAAAACCATTTTACTAATTATCAAAACTCTTTTGTCATTTTCTTGTGCCTAATAATTTTCCGGAATAGTAAATGAGAATTTGAAATTAAGACCATTTTACTAATTATCAAAACTCTCATCTATTAAGTCAATATTGCTTTCATAAAATTGTGAAAGTAATCTTCTTTGTATCTTGTCCATAAATTTCTTGGAAGCAACTTGCTTCTAATTGAATTAGACATACTCCTTATATCGTTTCATCCATTGACCAAATTATAGTATTAGAATTTTGTTTGTTTTAAAAGTGTAAGTCAAAAGTTTGGCCTAATCAATCTCTAAAGTCAAGCATATCATATATCTCAATGTGGAACATTATTGAATGTTTAGTTAACAAAGTGGAGATGCAAACTAAATCTATTAAGTTCTGATGAGTGATGATCGTATGACCCAGTCACCCAAATATAAAAACCGAATTGCTATTCATCGCCCTTGGTGTTTTTGTTATTCATCGCCCTAAATAATGCAAAGTATGATATTACCCTTCCTTTAGTATTAACCTCCACCCCACCCCACCTCACCCCCCTGCGTCCCCTTCCTTCAATTCCCTCACTCATGTCTCCTGCTACAACCCAAACCACCCTCCTCTTCATTAAAACCCAACTCCAACTCCCGAGCCAGCCCCCCACCCATTTATGAAAATCCAACCTATCTCCTTATAACTTAAACTTGTCTCTCTGCTCCTTCCTTCCTCATTCATCATAAAGAGCTAAACCTCCCCTTCCCCACGCACTGCAGTCCCAAATTCGCGGGCGTTGGTTTCGCAGCCCATACGTGTGGTCAGTACGTACTCTCCTGCCAGGAGACGCATGCCATGAATGGTTTTTCCCTGGCAGAAACAGGTATGATACATGTCGCCTCTAGGAAAAGAACTCGTACAACGGATATCTATTCCCACGCTTGGTCTCGTTCTCCATACGTCTGTAGCATTTTATTACTGCCTTCGCCAGGACGTGTGACGTGAATGTCTTGTCATGGATCTAGTCGTATTTATCATTCGTTTTGACCAATGTCCATGTGCATTTTTAATACGTCTTGACCAATGTCATGGTGTCTTCTCCACTCGTTTACTCTCCATAAAAATATAAATAAAAAATCTGGGAATCGACGATGACAAACCTCGTGCGAAGTTCTTCGAGGAAAACAAAAAAGAAACGAACGGGAGGGGTGAGTATGTGGGTCGCAAGGAGGAGAGTAGGGGAGGGGATGGATATTTGGGTTGCTAAAAGGGTAGTGAGGGGGTTAATGGTAATGGATGTTTGGTAAATTTATGTATCAACATTGTATTAATCCATAAACAAAGATAAATAAATAAATATTTGCAAATAAAAATAAATATTATTACTTGCATGGAAACAAAGAGCGGAACATTCAAAAGATCCTCCCTTGACATGGGTGTGTAACAACTTCCAGTGTTTGTAGCTCTTGACGCCATGATGAACAACCCTAAAAAAAGTAGCAAAATTATTACATAGTTTTACGCATGAAGATCAACATAATAAATTATATAGTTTTACTATAAATTCTTGCAAGAAAGAGATATTACTTAGTTGTGTTGCATGGTCTTAGCAAAAGTGGTTCAGGAGAATTATGCTGACTACTACATAGGTGTACTATATATGTAGGGGAAATTATTACTTCATTCATCAATTCTTCTCCCAACGTAGTGTACTGACTTCATTTGGTTTTCCCTTTCTTTTTTTCAGGTCAAAATGTATATTTGTTTTCCTTTGATTTTGATCATTTTCTTCTTTTTATTGAGGAGGCTATAATATAATGTTGTATAAATTATATAGAAAAACAGTCTAATTCTAAGTTAAATTAGGCGTGGTCATTAGTGAGCTTAAACATTCGCCACAATATAGTCATTTGTGTGAATTTATCTTGTATGTTCAGATTTGCAATAAGTCAAGAAAAAAAAAAACAGTTCTTGTTACTTTTGTGTTACTGAGAAAGAAATATGACCTCTTGTAAATATCCATGCTTTATTGTTTTGGTTCTTAATGACGTTCCTGACTTGTCGTACGTAGCCTTGTACGAGGAGTTATTTTATTTCAATTATCCATTTAATTAGAGACGAGAAAAATTAAGGTAAGGAAATTCCAATGCTTGGTGAATTTTGTCCATTACTACACAAAATCTTCAACGTGTCCCATACGGAGTACAACGCAAACATGGTGATGATGGTAATGCAAGTTTGCAGTTTTTGTGCTGTTGCTATGGGGCTGCAAGAGTGCAAGTACAAACTTTAACTAGTGCATGAGTATTGGTTTGACAAGACCGCAAGAAGAGTAGAATGCCAGAACATCTCTAGTTGATTGCATTCACGGTTCACCGTTCACGTGCTGCTGGGACTCTACTCAAAAATTGAAGGCATCGAGGCGGATAGTTTATTGAGCTTATGTAGCCACGTGGATTGCATACCATCGTCCATCTATATTTATAGGGCCTTCAAGAACAACTAGCCGCGCAGAATATGCGCACTTTTTATTTTCTTCCTTTGTGCATATTTATGCAATTAGGAATGTGCCATTCGCTCATTGCCAATTCGTCATGACCTCTGATTCCAATAATTCCGGAATATGGACAGACTTGTGTTTTCCTGGAAATTTTGATGCAGTATTGTTTTGATTGTTCAAGACTTTTAGTATGGAGTAATTTTCTTTGGAATAGTGCCAAGTTAACTTTTGTATTCATGCAAATGTTGAATAAAACCTTTGGTCAGATGTTTGAATTCATATCAATATACTCTTACTTTGAGAGAAAATGTGTGTTGAATAATAAGCAAGATTACAAATGGCTAAAGAAGAATAAAATACTTGTCAATTGAGGATGGGTTGTGACACGACTAAATTATACGACATTCCGTGACATTTTGTGGTAAACCGTATGACGTATTTCAGTCTATGAGGTTAGCACAATTAGTCTCAAATACATGCACTTGTGGTTGAAAGTTTGAGAAAACACAATCGAATTGACCATAAAACATTACGCATAGGAAGCTAAGAGAGGAATTAGAATGATCTATATGTGTGACATTAACATCTAACATTTTTATTATCCCTATTTGGCTTAGGTGGCTTTTCGGTCACCTTCAAAGTCATGGGTTCAAGGGTTAGAAAAAAACCAACACCAACACCAAATATACTTTTGTCTATATAGAAAATAAAATGAACGCTTGTTCCACGATTAAGAATGATAAATTTGTATAACAATGGAAAAAGAATAGTAATATATAAGCTTATTAAAAACAAGTTACGTAATCGGCGGGATAAAAAAACCGAAAGATTCCAATCTATGGATTTGGGTCATGAGTTCACTACAGACAAGAATGATACTAGGCCCAAACATATAGGATAGGTTCAAAAAGCTCGAACCCCCGTCCTTGTGCGATGCCCGAGCTGGACGGGATGGTCGGGCGCGTGTGTGGATTGGCCCAACCTACAGAAACTCCGCAAAAAGCCTCTTGTCTGTTATATCACCAAACACTTACGGAAGAATGAGCAATATACACACATTAAACACATGATTCGTGACCAATGTATGACAAGACATTAAGAGGAGAGTAGAAAGAAAGCTTCTACAAGACGTTCTTCCAGCAACTATGTGAATATACATTTTTTCTTTTGATAAAAGAGACGAGTAGCTATATAAGATTAAAGAGTGTCTTCTTTCAAGACAAAACTCTGTTCGATCTAGAAATGTGAAAATAGGGTGAATCTCTTACATATATAGTGTCATAGTGCTCATATCGTTAAAAGAGATTACTGAATTATGAGAGATACTCATTATTCCGATATTCCGTACGTTTCCAATTAAGTATTGTTTTGACTCCTAAGATTTGATTTTGACGGTCATTGCTTTCAAAATACATTGGCAAACTTCTCAAGTTAAATAAAAGCAAATATAAAATCTATGCACTTGAGAAAAGTTTTTTTTTTCAAAACTCAATGTCGAAAAGTATTAAAAAGACACTAAACTAGATAGGAGGGAGTGATAAATACTTGGGAGTTTCACCTAAAGAATAAACATGCTTTGTCCAAAAAGAAAAATAAGGGAAGAAATGAGAAAGCTCGAGTCCATTATGCCAATTGCCAAAATATATCTTGTCTTTGAATCTATTCCCCGCTTGTGGTGCGGAGAAACTAAAAGGCTTAAATTTTGATAGTTGTGTCACGTATCAATTTTGAAATTTAGCAATCACTCTTTATTTTTTTAAAAAAGATTTAACATATCAAATGCACTTATATAATATATTTGAAATGTGATGATACTAGAGTTGTTATTATTAGTTATAATGCACGTACAATATGTTTAGTTGATGCATTACAATTAAATCTGCTATGAATTTTCGAAATAACATATTAAAACAAGACATGTAAATGAGAAATGCACATATAATACTTGTTTAATACTCGTATATTTTTCACCAACCTGAATAGATGAGTTGAAATTTATAAAAGTCAACATACTATTCTCATGGTCTTATAGACATAGTATGAGAGTACTATGTTATAGAGGTACTTGTTGCTTATGATGTTGTATCAAAGCACTTCATGTAACATTTTCTACTCGCCAATGTAGATAAGAATAAAAAAAATAGGGAAAAAGAAATTATAAATATCATCATAGTATATTTGCAAGAAAAATAATTGCTTTTTTCTCCTTTTTATTTAGTACAAAAATAATTGCATTACCATAATGACCAACTACACATAACATATTTCTTCATGTCTAAAGCACATTGTCAAACCCCTACATTAGTTATAGCATCAAAATTTCCCTCCCTTTGGACAATGGACATATATCCATGCATCCTTTATCTACAGAAAAAATATTGTATTTTTCATTTTTAATATTTCACAAAAAAAAGAAATAAAAATATTCCATCGATGTACATGCTTCAATTTGTCAATGGCACTACACACATTGCAAAAGGGGAGATTTTGAGATAGGATTCCGTTTTGCCTAAATTTGTGCATCAACTATGAACACATCGACACACAATGGTGCAAATGATAAGGTTTGACAACTTGCCATCACAATCTTACAAGTAATTGTCACAGCAGGATCTGTACCAAAAGTAACAAATTGTGTAAGCAAAAAGGAAGAGGTTTTGTGCTGAAAACCAACAAAACAAGCTAGAAGTCGAAGAACAAATATCTAAAGGCTACGCAAGTCTTTACATACCTCAAGGCAGTTTAGTACAATCCCAACCAAGGCTCACAAATAAACAATAGTTAATTTGGTTTTTAGAGAAATATGTTTGATTTTTTAAAATTTGGAAATATTTTCAGCAATAAAATTGAATTAAAAAGTTATCATTTTAAGACAAATTTTTTTTTTTTGGAAAACGTAGGAATTCGCAATCACTACCTTTATTGCGCTATGGGCAAACCCTCGAGTATGCGCAATAGCAGGCAAACCATGCACACCATATTAGCCGCACTGTTACCAATGTAACAGGCTCTAACTCAAGTTGCATAGTGTACGTACCGGTAAATAGGACCATATACATATGTATATGGAGTATTATATACATATGGGGTTAAAGAGAGGGGGGTAATATAGTAATTTGCTCTTTTATTTCTTTTTAACCCCATGTGTATATGATACTCCATATACATGAGTATATGGTCCATGAATTGGTACTTACCCAACACTAATCTGGTACATATTCTCAAGTAGTAAAATAACACAAGAGTTGTATACTTTAAGTTAAATGACACTAATTATTAAAAATAACTTGATTACCTTTTTTTGAATAACTTAATGAACTTTTTCGAAGCTCAAAAGTTCAAAGTTTGATTTTGACATCGATTAACTTATCTAGTCCAACCGTGACAACTACTAGAATACTTGTTTTTGTTGAATTCTGTACTCCTCTAGTATATCACAATCTTCATAATATCAATTGATTACGATAAAATTTGTATATTACCCAACAAAAAATAGATAATTTTAATTAAGAATCACCACATCGTTTGACTCCCTAATCTTGGCATGAATTGGTGCTTTGCCATATTTTTAATAAGGATGGATGAGTGTAGCTTGACCACGACTAGTTTGTTTGAGAAAATGATTTTTACACTCTTTATGTGTGAGAGATTTTTATACAGGAATTGAATATGTAATCTTAGAAATATAAAAATAAAATCTGAGGATGTAAAATTTTTCGTTAATTTGTGATTATTGTTTTGGGAATTTTGGAGAAGTCTATAAAACTTTTTCCTTGCTGAAATGTTTCCCACTAATCCTCCTTTTCCCTTCTGCATAATCACTAAGCAATGTCATACTTAATCTCCATGTGAGTTGTACATTACACATTAACCACATTATCAAACCTAATATAAAATTCCTCTTTTGATTTTCTTTCTAATTCTAACCAATCCCCTGACATTTCTGCCAAGATTTTTCAGCTGTCCCCCCACCCCTCCATTCCTCCCTTGTCTCTTTCTCAAAATTAAAATATCCTATGTTTCTACTCCCAAAAAAATCACTAACTTATATAAAAATCAATAAAAATATTTCCACTCTTCCAAAAAAAATAAAAAAATAAAAATTCCACTACCCTTTACTCCCAAAATTTCTCAAAATAATAAGATATATCCTATATTTATATATTACTATTCTCAAAATTAATCACTAACTTATAAAATAGTAATAAATAATAATATTTCCCACTCTTAAAAAAAAAAAAGAATTTCCACCAACCCTTCATTTCTGAGGGTTTGGTCCCTCCAACCATAGTATAAGAATATAAAGTTGCAAAATATATTCACTCAGCAACACCAACCCACATTTTTTCCTGGGAAGGCCAAAAAACCTTCCTAGCCACCTTATCATCAACTTTTCTCAAAAAAAAAAAAAAAAACTTATCTTTGAAAAATTCATATCTAATTTCCCCAAAGATTCAATCTTTTACATGTTTCATACTTAAAGTTCCAATCTTTTTCATAATTTCTTGCTAAAGTTCCAATCTTTACTATTTTTTATCATTTTTATCAACTTTTTTTCCATATTGTTGAAGTGAGTTTTCTTGAAGGTTGAGATGGAGGCTATTCTATCTCTACCTTCCAACCCAAAATTAAGGGTGTTCAACAAATCACCACAATTTAACCATTGTAATAAAAACTATAGAGTAAGCAATATAATCACACCCCTTAAACCCAAACCCCTTAAACCATTCTCCATTGCCTCAAATGGCCAAAAATTCAATGGGTATGGCATGGTCCAAGCAGATAGCAACAATTTTTTCGCCAACCCGAGGTTGCGCAATCTGCCCATCTGCAAGGCTGAGGCAGCAGCAGCTGCAGATGGTGGCGCGGCGCAATATGGTGGCGAAAAAGTTGAGATAACACCTAAAATTCTAGGCATTGAGCTGACCACTCTTAAGAAAATTATCCCACTTGGGTTGATGTTCTTTTGCATCCTGTTTAATTACACAATTCTGAGGGATACTAAGGATGTGCTTGTTGTTACAGCAAAAGGGTCTAGTGCTGAGATTATACCATTCTTAAAGACTTGGGTTAATTTGCCTATGGCTGTGGGGTTCATGGTGTTGTACACAAAGTTGGCAGATGTTTTGCCAAGGAAGACATTGTTTTATTCTGTGATTCTGCCATTTATCGCGTTCTTCGGGGCGTTTGGGTTTGTTTTGTATCCCATGAGTAATTATTTCCACCCTACTGTGCTTGCTGATAAGTTGCTGGCTACTCTTGGACCAAGGTTTTTGGGGCCTTTGGCTATTTTGAGGATTTGGAGTTTCTGTTTGTTTTATGTCATGGCTGAGCTTTGGGGTAGTGTGGTCATTTCTGTCCTCTTTTGGGGGTTTGCCAATCAGGTATAGAAATTGAGACTTGTAATTGTGTTTGTTATAATTTTGATATGTAATGTACTTTTATGTGTTTGTAAGGTTAGATTCTAGTCTTAATAAGTTTGGTTGTTGGGTGTGCTAACTTTAGTCATTTGTGTTCATGGTACAGAAAGTTTTGTATCAGACCATCTAATTTTAATGTTTAAGTGTTATGCTAGTCAGGTATATTAATTGGGACATTTAATTGTGTTTGTTTGAGTTTTGATATGTACTGTACTTTTATGTGTTCATAAGATTAGGTTCTGGTCTTGCTGATAAGTTTGGTTGTTGGGTGTGCTAACTTTGGTTATTTGTGTTCATGGTGTGGAAAGTTTTGTACGAGACCGTCTAATTTGAAGTGTTATACTGGTCATTTCTTGGCTTATAGTGGTCAGTTTAAAAAGTGACTACTTTAGCTCAATTTTTGAGATGAATGGATAAGTTTGGTTGTAACTTGTAAGGTTAGATTATGGTCTTGCTGAGAAGTGTGGTTGTTGGTTGCCAACTTTAGTCATTCATGGTAGTGTTAATGACAGTGTTAATAAAAAGTGATAACTCAATTAGTGACGAGGTCCGTCTCTTTTAATAAATTGTGTTCATGGTGTTGGTAGGTTCTAAATTGCTTTTGATTATTTGTTCTGGATTTGACTGAAGAATTGCTGGTTATTCATGTTTAATAAGGAGTATTGAGAATAATTTGTGTGAGATTCATTAAGTATTAGTGATGTTGTTGAGTAGTAATGAGTTAAATATGTGATCAAAGAATAAATTGATAGAAAGGTTGAAACTTGAAAGTGGAAAAAAGTCTTTACATGTTTTAGTTTCTGGTTAGTATTTTTATTTTGTTTTATTTTAGTTAGTCACTGTCCTGCAACTTTGAGTGTTGGGTGTGTTCTAAGTTTAATTGTTTAAGCTCTAAGCATAACATTATTGTGGCTGTGCATGGTTAATCAGTTCCCTGTTATTATGGGGTAGCTTTTGAGGATTGGACGAGATATGTTAAGCTCTATTCACGGTGCTGGCTAGTGATGACTGTTTAATGAAATCTTGTGTAGGGCTTTTTTAATGTGTTTCAAGTGGAGACTGATTCTAGTATCATTGTGTGCTATTTTGCTACATGGTTGTATGTTAAGCTTTAATAAGTATTGCGACGGTCTAAATTGCTATTGATGATCTTTTCTGAGCATGTTTGGTAGCTTTTGAGAATAATTGTACGTGATTCATCAAGCCTTAGTCATGTTGCTGACTAATGATGACTAGTTAATTTACATTTGCGTCAGACTTGTTTGATGCTTTGTTTATCAGTTTGGAATAAAGTTTAGTTCGTCTCTAAGCCTTGGATAATTTGGGCTTATCTATCTCTCTTGTACCACAACTGGTCTTTGTTCCTGATTCACTATGTTTGAGTTTTGGTAGTTGCTCACTTGCTAAGAAGCAGTATGAAGCTACTTTTATTTGTTCTGGTCTGTTGCAGTTTATACCCCAGTAATGACTTAATTTTGTATTTTTTACTCAGTTCGTATAGATGAGCACATTCAAGGCTGTGTTTTTGTTTGTGATCTTCTGTTGGTTTGTGATCTTCTGTTGGTCAAATAGTATGTAGTATTAGAGTTAGGTTACTCTGTTTTGTTTTCTTGATGAAAGGTCCATTTGGTTGGAAGGAGAATATTCCCTTGAAAGCCTACTATATTCTGATTTCTGGAATATATTTATCTCTGTGAAGTTGTATTTTGTTGTCTAAAGATGTGACTTTTGTCTAAGAGTTTTTATGGGTCTTGGATTGTCTTGTTGCTAGAGATGCTTTGTCTTCTATTTTGATGTGATGTATCTTGAAACCAATGTCTATTGATTTTTTAATTTAGTAGTTTCAGACAGATCGGAGAATTTTGCTTATGCTTCCAACATCTGCTGATGAAAGTGCTTATGGCTTTATTTCTGCCTTCAATTGAATTTTTTTCTTTTATGAAATTGATTTATCGTCACAATGTCACTTGCAGATCACAACAATTGAAGAAGCTAAAAGATTCTATCCCCTGTTTGGGCTAGGAGCCAATGTTGCCCTCATTTTCTCTGGACGAACAGTCAAATACTTCTCCCAGTTGAGGGAGACCTTGGGACCTGGTGTTGATGGATGGGCAATGTCCCTTAAGGGAATGATGAGTATTGTTGTAGGTATGGGCCTTGCTATATGTTTCCTGTACTGGTGGGTGAACGCATATGTACCACTGCCTACCCGCAGCAAGAAGAAGAAGGTAATAAGCTGTCATCTGCGAATATTTTTTTCCTTGAAATGTACATGAAAATTGTCCAGAGTCTATGTTTTCAGCGGATTGTATTTCATCTGTCATATACTTATGATGGCCATATTTTTCAGTCAAAAAGCTTATGGTTTGGTTGCCTATGTTTCACTGTGACCCACATGTTTCGTCACTTGGGACTATAATCATGTTATATTCGTCGACTGTAAGCTTTGTCAGCAGACTAGCACTATCACTAAGATTGAAAAGGTTTTTAATGTGACCTTCAAAAGTGATTCTAATGTGTCACGCCATTTAATGTCGTCGCAGGAGAAGGTCAAGATGGGAACAATGGAAAGCATAAAGTTCTTGGTGTCCCAAAAATATATTAGGGATCTTGCCACGGTGGTGGTTGCATATGGTATCAGCATTAACCTTGTTGAAGTTACATGGAAATCAAAACTTAAAGCTCAGGTAAGTGTCTGTTTACTGTTGAAGTTGTCATTTTTGTACTCGTCATCAATTTTTAAGCTTTCACATGATGATAATGCAGTTCCCAAGTCCCAACGAGTATTCTGCTTTCATGGGCGATTTCTCTACAGCAACTGGGGTGGCAACCTTCACAATGATGCTTCTCAGTCAGTACATCTTCGACAAGTTTGGTTGGGGAGTCGCAGCTGCCATCACGCCCACAGTTCTTCTCCTTACAGGAGTTGGTTTCTTTTCATTGATTTTGTTTGGTGGCCCGATTTCACCAGCACTGGCAAGTATTGGAATTACTCCTCTTCTAGCAGCTGTTTATGTGGGTGCCCTGCAAAATATCTTCAGCAAGAGTGCCAAGTACAGTTTGTTTGATCCTTGCAAAGAAATGGCGTACATTCCATTGGATGAAGACACCAAGGTTTGTACTCCTGAAATTTCTGGTTTCTGATGTGTTCGTTTTTGAAAAGTAAATTTGGATTTTCTGTGAGATTAGAATTTTTAAGGTAGTCCTTGGATCTGAAAAATTATAGTGTATGCCAACTTTCTGCACCATGTTTGGATGAGTTAATTCCAAGGGCAATGGAAGTGAGGTTGCCGTTGGAGCAACTGTGTTTCTCATCTACAGTAAATATAGGCAGGATGGTAAGAAGGTGGGGAAGAGACATTGGAGGATTGAAAATATTCCATGTCTCTGTTTAATGCTTTCAACTATAAGAGTTGGAGTAGTCGAAGTGTGCCTCACCTTCACCTAATCTCTTCTGCTCTCTTCCTGCTTTACTGCTCAGTTCTGTTCATAACTAGACAAAGTCATACTCGTCAAATGGTCATAAGTTATCTTTCACCATCTGTTATGGTGTATCGATGCCTTAAGCTGAGTTCAGCTTGAATTATCATGTCCCTGATCATTTAACCATGGAATAGTGATTGGAATTGCATTTCCATTCTTAGACTGACAGTGAAGCTCCAGTAAGTAGAACTAATGCTCTAGAACTTCTACACTGGATAACCATTTTTGGCCATTCTTAAACCAATTACATTAGTCTAGCAACACCTAAAATATCGCCCAATCTTTATTGATATCATGTATTTTGGTGGTTATTTTCCCCCTTGTTTGTTGGTTCTACATGAATTAATGAAATTTTCAATACATTTGCAGCTTAAGGGAAAGGCAGCTATCGATGTGGTTTGCAACCCTCTTGGGAAATCTGGAGGTGCTTTGATCCAGCAATTCATGATATTAACCTTCGGCTCACTTGCCAACTCAACCCCTTACCTTGGAGGAATACTCTTGGTGATTGTTACCGCATGGCTAGCAGCAGCTAGATCTTTGGATAAGCAGTTCACAGAGCTGCGCAGGGAGGAAGATCTCGAGAAAGAGATGGAGAGAGCGTCTGTTAAGATCCCAATTGTGGCCGAGAACAGCAGTGTGAACGGTCCCCTTAATGGTGGGTCTGCATTGAATCCGACGGTTGGTGACTCACCAAACAGTTCGTCAGAGAGGCTCAAGTCTCAGTAAGGACGACTATATCCTACCTTGATTATCCATCAACAAAGAAAGAAAGGAAGAACGAAAGAAAGAAATTAGTTGATGGTAGGATTTGGATTCCCGAATAATCCTACCAGCTGCATTGCTGAGATTGCCTTACAGGTGCGCTTGTTTGTTGCATTTGCTAGATAAGATAAAATTAGGTAGATAGAAGAAGGTTTAAGCTCCATTATTTATGCTGGCCTATGCAGCGATGTAGAAGATTTTTGTATTTGATATTTGTACCCTGCTTTGCGTCCTTGAAGGATAGTAGATATCCTCATGCTTCTTGTTTTGTACTCCGTAATAAACTGTGGCTAGTGTTTGTCTATGTCATCAAACCATAATTAATTTAGTGGGAGCTCCTTTCAAAGAACCACTTTCTTTATCATCAAGTTGTGAAAGCACCCATGATAAGGTACCCGTGAAGGAGCTCATGTGGTATGTGAGTGTTAAATTACTGTTGTATGTTGACACTTGCCGGAGTGGGTTTAAAAAGCTGTTCCTAGAACCCATATGGTTGCTGGCCGGTTTTGGGTTAGGTTAGTTTTCACGTTCCCACTTGCTCTCAGGCTCTCAGCTAACAATAACATGAACTATTTCGGGTTTGGTAATTTCATGTTTTTGGGGAGGACGATGGGATTGGTTTTTTGAAGAAGGCTATTTATTCCTCTTAGTAGAGGTGTGCTCGAAATCGTGCTTACATAAGGAATGTAACAATCACTGGCAGTGGAGGTAACCGCCTATTGAATAAGGTGGTGGTGGAGGTAAGAAGGGTAATGGTTTTCCCCAAAAGGAGTGTAATAAACTAATAATTATCCGCCTTTTGAATAAGGTAAAAAAAAAAAAATTATCCCCAAATAACTGAATAAGGGCAATCTTATTTTTTCCCTACTCAAACAACCACCGTCAACCACACCATGTGTCTTTTATTTTATATCCATTGTCCCCTTCGTTGTTACCTTCAATTCGCAGATGGCCTTAAGCGTATACAAATTGTAGAACTTTATTCACATTAGACTCTGATGGGTCGGCTATTGAGCAGCAGCGAGTCTTGTATGAGATGGTCTCGCTTTTGTTTGGAGCGAAGTGTTATGTCTGAATGTTGAAGAAATTTACTTTCGCAATAAGACTGCTTCATGACAGATGATGTGATTCATTTGCGTCATGCATGTCCCCCTTTCTTAAGTGGCAAAGCATCCGTGAACAATCCAAGCTGATTGTTGTGTTTACACTTATTTTGTTTGAGTGTGGGTTTGTTTAACTCTTGACCTATTCACAGAAATGTTTGGACATTGAAGTCTTTTCAGGCAATCAGACATCATTTTCTTTCTGGTTCAAATCTTAGCAACTGCGCATTAAGTAACAGTCTAACAGAGCCTGTAATGTTCTTCTTTAGAATGCAGCAGTACATTCTATTCTCCATAAGCCTTTGCTTTTTCTTGTTTTGAGTATGCTTAGTACATTTGGGTGTGTTTAGCGGTTACACAAACGATAGAGATGGACAGACAGTTCTGGGTGGTCACAGATGGTGAGGCTTCACAACTAGATGGTTGATAACTTGATATTGTAGAGCTTTCGAGGGAAAGGCTGATCCCTTAGTTCTCTTCAAAAAATCTCCTGGATCATACTAATCTTTTTTGTTCTAAAAAGAGTAGATAAATGCGCAGATAAGACCAAATGATATTCTGGAATCTCATGCACTACAATGCTTGAGGAAATCTGTTGTGAAGGACTTTTGATAATTTGATTACTTAGGAAGTTGGAACTAGTAATGTTGTAGGGGTAAGGAGTATTTAGGATTTAAGTTCAGAATAACGCCATAGAGGTTGCCTTGTCAATCATTTGAACAATCTTGCTCCATTGTCCCGAAAAACTAGCAGATTATTGACTTTTGGCGAAGAAAGGTTGAAAGTTCTATAGTATGAAGTTCAAGAAAAAGTTCAAGATTTGACAAGATAGGAGCCAATTCCTTCAGTTCATCTCAAAGGACAAATTGTGCCTTCACGGGATCATACTGTCGTAGACTCGTAGACCAAACATCTAGCATATCTTTCCGTGTTCAGTAGAGCAAGTGTTCCATCAAAACAGGAAAGAACAATGGCACTACTACATGTGAGTAATGGTACTCCCTATATGGCATTATTGATAGACTGGATTCATGAAGTGCAAACAAATGTGTGAATGTGTCACTCCAATGATTATTGACTGATAATCAGATCTTAACTGAACTCGATAATCGATGAGTTGTCAATTTTACATGAACCGTAGCGTTACAAGTTTTTGACAAGGCAGGATAACGTTACAAGTTTATGACTAGGTAGGAACTAGGTAGTTGGTAGTTGGTACTTCTTTGATGCACAGCGCTTTAGAAATAGTAACCATTTTGCCATCACAAGAGAGTTAAGGGGTCACTGCAAATGGGTAATACCCAATCCATAAGAAGGAACTGTGTGTAAAAGTACAAAACAAGAAGAATTTTGCTATTTAGTGTGGTTCACGTGAATCCATAATTAGACAGCATACAAACTTTGGCGTTATGTCATATATCCCCACTACGGTTCATTATCAAAGGGCTGGAATTCTAAGGAAAACATCACTTATATTATCATTTTGTGCAATACCTTTCCCCCCACATATTTATGGGACGGTGGAAGATAAAACTCTGAGGTAAACATGCACTCTATAGACAGAGCAAGGGTGAAAAAGAGTGGACAATTGCATTGAGTGCAATATTCTCCATGTTGTAGTTCTCTCCTAGTATAGCAAAAAACCAAATATAAGCGGACCGTTGCATGGAAAAGGACTTGGAAGCAATACTCTAGGCATCTTCCTCTCTGCCTCTGGTCCTGTCCTTGTTATCCTTCTTGAGCTCTTCCTCATCACCCATTGCACACAATCCAACACTACCACATTCCCAAACTGCCTACGTGCTCGAGCAAGTTTTCGACTTGTTATGATGGGCATTATGGTCGATTCATATTGCACTATAGCACTATTATACTAGTTACAATGTGCTATAATATATACTCTTTTCATTGTTCCACACATGCCAATCCTTATATTAGCAACATAACATAACATACAGATTTTCTACAAGTATAGACCAACTATGAAGAGGGTCACCTTGTCTGAGACCCCTGCTAGTAAGCGGCTATTGGCGGCCGAGTATTGGCTCGACGATGCGTGCATCCTCGATATGGACTACTTTGTTAAGACACTTAAAGGCATTAGGACCAAGGGGGTCCGGCCTGACCTTGTAGGTTCAATCATTGCTCATTATGCCTCTAAGTGGGTTCCTGAACTATCTGAGAGTAGGGATGTCACAGAGTTTGAGGAGGATTCAGGAGCCTCTCCGGAAAGCGCAACAGCTGCTTGGAGGAAGAAGCAGTTCTTTGTTGAAACACTAGTAGGCATTCTTCCCCCGGAGAATGATGCTGTCCCATGCAACTTCCTGCTAAGGCTACTAAGGGTGGCTAATATGGTCTCGGTTGAGATCACCTATAGAGAGGAGCTAGAGAGGAGGGTGTCATGGCAATTGGACCAAGCCTCTTTAAAGGAGATAATGATACCTTGTTTTAGCCACACTTGTGGTACATTGCTTGATGTTGAGCTTGTAATAAGGTTAGTGAAGAGGTTTGTGGGGTTAGATGAGGCCGTAAGAAGTAGTGCCGCCATGATTAAGGTAGCGAAGTTGGTAGACTCTTACTTAGCTGAGGCAGCGCTGGACTCAAATTTGAGCTTATGTCAGTTCATTGATCTTGCTGGTGCCCTCCCTCCACATGCTAGGGCCATTGATGATGGAATATACCGTGCAATTGATACTTACATTAAGGTAATCTACATATCGCATTATACAGTAAATCACTCTTTTTGAGATTGGTTACTTCGTTTTGTCATTATCGTTTCAATCATTTGAATCACATGCATTTTGCACTCGGTAATAAGTCGTAACATTCCAATCTGCTTTACCTTTGTTTGTGGAGTCCTTTCAAGGATGAAGTATGCTACCAAATAAGTACTAGAGAACTAGACACTTGCTCGCTTAGTATAGATAAAAAGTACTCTCTGTGTTCCAGTGGGAAGTTAGCATTTGTATGAATTGTCCCTCATATGCAACTTGCGAACGTTAACATTCCGCCGGAACAGAGACAGTAGCTTGTATTGGGAAATGTTTTTGTGTCCATGAGGAGATATTGGCAGTTAGCACAGCTGGAGTCGGAATGATAAACGCTTAATAATGTGGAGCATTATATACCAAATGTTTAGGCTGCCCTACAAGTGAAAGGTGCATAACAATGAGGGAAAATAGGATATTGAACATAGAATCTTGTCAGTTTAAAAAAAGGCCAATGCCAATACTGCTTGAGAAAATCCAACAAGATCAACTGATTTTTGGCCTCTCCTCAAGATGTCAAGATAATGATAAAAAAAAAATGTCAAGATAATGATATTGATTAGTCATATACAATTAGCCTTTTGGTGGCTTTGCTATAGTAGAAAAGATTTTCTGATTTTTTTACTTTGCTTTTCTTATATGTTATATTACTTATGACAGACACATCAAGGTGTGACAAAGCAAGAAAGGAAGCTCCTATGCAGATTAATTGACAGTCGAAAACTATCTCCTGAGGCATCATTACATGCATCACAGAATGAGCGTTTGCCTGTAAGAGCAGTAGTCCAAGTCCTGTTCTCTGAGCAGAACAAGATTAACCAGAGGCTGGAGTGGAGTGGTCCATTGGGTGGTATGAGGAGCCCAAATCAAGTGGGGTATGAGCTGCCTACTCGTTGCCACTCGAAGAGAGAGGTGACGGCCCAACACATAGAGATCAAGAGGTTAAAGGAGGATGTCGTGCGGCTTCAAAACCAGATAAGCGCCTTGCAGGTTCAGATGGAAAGATTGGTAGAAAAGAAGAAAGGGTTCTTTAGGTGGAAGAAACTCCTATTGATAAGTGGTTCTACAGCAGTTCATGACGGTGCAAGGAGCGAAGGGATGGGTAAGAAAGAGTTTGAGGAGGTTGGGTTTGGAAGGCACACACCACTTCCTGCGGATCACCCTAAAGCAAAGCTTGTCAAGGGTAAGGCTGCACCACGGTGGAGGAAGTCTATGTCTTAATTAACTCTTGTTTTCTACTCCCTTATGCGTCACTAATTAAAAATTTGTATTATTAACTACTGCGATAATCATATATGAGCAATCTAGATATCTTGTTTGTGAATTCATATATGTATATATAGTCAAATCTGTATGCATCAATGATGTATTTCTCAAACATTTGAATCTCTTTTAATGTAATGTACTTGACCTGACAAGATGAAGAACTTACATTTTGTGTAAAACAGAACTACATTACCTTCCATGTATATATGTAATCAACAACAAGCTGTTATTTATTTATAGATCACTCCGAAGTAAACCAATGAACACATTCTCACACATTTTTTCAGCTTCCAAATAAATAAAGAATATTATAGAATTTACATTAGATTATATCTTCACAGCCTTCTTGATGGACTTAATGGACGATTTAAGGAAGTTGTTGTCAAGTGGATGGTTCTCATCTCCATATTGCTCATCTTCATCATCATCAATAACCAGAGGCTTTCTCCTTATGCAGTCAACTCCCTTTCTCATATTGAGTATCATTGACGGAGAAGATGGGAATGACCTTAAGGACCGTGCACTTTCGCACCTAGCAACACCTTTTTCCTTCCCGCTCCTGTCACATTTTTCCTTCCCTCCAAAGCTTTTTCGTGCTTCTACCCGTTTGCCAAATATACCAACCTCTGATGAAATCGATCTCCTTGGAGTGCTCATTGACCTCTTGTTTTTGGTTTCAGTGTCTGAATTTTCTTTACTCTTCTGTCCATCACAGATTCTCGAGTCCGATGATATTGATCCCCTCGGAGTGCTCATAGACCTTGGTTTTGTGGCCTCCTTTTCAACAATCTCATCATTTTTCTTTTCATTGGTTTCATAATTTCTCTCCTTTTGTGGATACTTTTCGTTGAGCAGCTTGATGATTTCATCAGTTTTGCTAGTTGTGGGATCCCTAGCTGGTTGAGAAGGGCTTAAATCTTCTCCTTCTTCTGTATCTTCCAGCATGATTCGCAGCCATTTCTCAACATTGCCTTTACCTCTCTCTTTTCTTGACTCCTCGTCTTCCTCTATTTCGGTTTCTTGAGCATATGGAAATCTGATATTAAAATCTGAAGCAGTTTGGCTCCTTCCCTCAATGGCATTGCCGAGCTCACCATATGCTTCAGTTACCTCCGGACCTGATGTAAGTCTTAGTGGGTCTTCTGTTTCTTCTTCTCCCTTTTCTTCAATCAACGAAAGGGCTGCTTCAGATAATTTCTGTTCTTCCTCTAAGAACACCCTTAGTTCTTTGTGGAAATGCTTTTTACTCTTTAATCTTGGCAGGTAGATTAGAGTTCTGTCCTCTGTTTCTTCGTGTGATGCATCATCATCTGCCCTCGATCTCTTCCTTGCTTGTTCTGATTCTGGCTTTATTTGTTTCTCAAGCTCAGCCCTCAGCTTGTACTTTTTGTGGAGCTCTTTCTCAGCAGAGTCGCATAGTGCCATTTGCGCTTCAAGTCTCGCCATTAGAGTACTCGTAGCAGCTTGATTCTGTCTCACCTGTTCCTTGTAAACAACACTCCTGAAAATTACCACAAAAATTTAACATTCAGAACAAACCACGTTTCACTCCATCACATAAAAATTACAGCAGAAGCAAGAAATTCCAAGAAAACTTTATGCAAACTTGTACAAAGATATATGAAAACTTAGATATAAAGAGGCTTAGATAGGAGGTCTCACTGGTGCATGGCACTTCTGATCATTTTCTCCAGCATTGCCTTGTAAGAAGATTGGGCCTCAGCTAGTCTACGAGACTTTTCAGCTCTTCTTCTTCGTTTAATCAATGCCATTTCCAGTTCTTGAATCGTGAGCTTCTCTTCCTCGTTCTTCAGTTTCAGTTCATTTACTTCATCATCCAACTTATGAATTTGTGCCTTCATCTTGTTAGTTCCATCCCTCTGCTTCAAGGAATCTCTTGCCATGACTATGGCCTGATATGGGTTGGTGACCATGTCCGGTACCTCATTTTCCTTCACCCCGCCATTTTTGAACTTTCTTGCAGCAGCTATCACATATAAGATGGACAGTGGAGTCAATTCAAAAAGAAGATAGACAGTGGAATCAATAGAATCTTTACAAGAGTGTAAGATTAGTAATTTGGTGAACCCGAGTTTACCAATGATAGGTGTGCTAGGCCTAGGTTGCCTATTGATGTCCAGGGCTCTCAACGTTGAGGAAGAGGTATCACCAGAATCTCTTCGACTCCGAACGATGGCAGCCGGCGCCAGGCCTAGTTGCTCTTTTGACTCCATAAAGGGCTGTGGGAAATTGTGGGAGTCTACGGTTTGAAAATCATTCAATTCTTCGCCCTCTCCTGCTGAAAACAGCAATCTAAAAGCCCTATGCCTGCCATAAAATTATAAAATGTCACAAGGAGAAGATAATTTGCATCATTTCTTTGTTTCAAAACATGAAACAACCATACTCCCAGTCCCCAGACCTAATTCTTTTCATGTAATTCTACTTTGATGCCTGTTGTAATAATGGCTCGGAGAGCCAAATATGTTGTGTAAACTTTTCTTTACTCCTGTAAAAATACTACGTACTTCTCTAAGGAAGGGATTCATTCAAGCACCTGAAATCGGAGTTTGAAGCAGCAAAGATAGACAGAAACTGGTTTATAGAGATGCCCAATTGCAAATCCCACCATGGGACTAAAAACTCCAGTTTTTGATGCTTCCTCTTGTACACTTGCCATTGAAGTATCCTTAAATTGCTGGGGACAGTCAATCCTCCCCCTACAGTTTTCAGCCAAATATCAACTTCTGTCTTAATACTACTCTCAAAGAAGAGAAATCAAGCAATGGAAAAGAAAAACTGTTCCATACTTGAACAAGGGAACCAATGCTCAATAGCCCACGCGAGAGGAGAGGCCGGATCAGCATGAAAGTAGAGCACATTCCCATAAGGGTCAACTCTGAACATTGCCGGATCAAAGCCAGCATTCCTGGAAGCATTTACACAATATCATTCACCATAAGTTCAATAAATTTACACAAAATGATCTGAAACTAGAGTAAAAGGCCAAAAGTTCAAGGTAGAAAGGCATACCCAAGGTGGTTGAGTTGTTTCCACAATATACTAACAAAAATTCTGGTCTTGGCTGTTGGCTTTGCCTCAGGGTCAATTATTGGAAACATTTCATCCAATTCTCTTGCTCTTGAAGCCTATATTAACAGTCAATGCAACCAATTTTCAGTAAAGTTTTAAGTAGTACATCCATTTACAATGTTTCAATTTGATTTAGGAAACTTTTCTACTTAACTAATTTAATGCATGAAACAAATCATGATCACCATTGTTTTAATAACCCGATAGAATCTTCAATTCATTTGTGTAGTAATCCTATCTATCTAAGACCGAAAAAGTCGAAATGTTTCGAAACATACTGGGATGGTAGAAAATTCCATAGGCAGTAATCCAATTCAGCAGCAGAACTACTCAAATCAATTATATTAACAATATTCTCATGTCAAAACTATTGCTCAATCATGCACATCTCACATATTTAGAACAAATCCCATGTGGTATATGATGAATGGATCAAACATAGTATAATTAAAGGAAAAAAACAAAAAAAATGATGTTAGCAGATCAATATCATTATGCCTACAATACTGTGATTTAACCACAACCCCCAAGAAAATCAAGAACCAAAAAAACATCATTGATAACAAATTAACAACACAAAACATCTTGAGTATTCGACCAAAACCCGTCAAACTAATTCGATCAATTGGTCACATTAATTCACTCCTAACCAAGAAACAACAAGAAAACCCAACCCACCAAGCTCAACCAATCCACAAATCCAACAATCAAATCCACGCCGAAAACAGAAACCAACTCACCTCTTGAGAGCGTAAAGCGTAGGGAGTAAACCCGAAAGGCGGTCCATGACTATAAGGACTAATACTGGTATCTTTACAAAGCTTGGCATAAGCTCTGGGGTACCCAAGGCTAGGATCAACTGCCATGTCCTCCTTGGAGAAGGCGTAAGCGACCGCCATTTTCGTCGTAAAAGAGAACAGGTTAGGAGACAAACAGACAAGGAATATATGGTAAGAGTACAAAGGTTGTTGTAGAAGAAGTGGAAGTGAACTAAGTTAAGCTGAAGTGAAGTTGATGTTTTGTTGAGAGTTAGTAAGAAAGTAACGGTCGATTTTTTGTTTTTTCAAAAAGTTGTTTGTGGAGGGAGTAACGTGAGTGTAGTTGTATGGGGAGCGTAACGGCTAGATTTGGTGGCCCCATTGCCTTAAAGAATAGGATTTATTGTTGTTATTATTATGTCAATATGTGGTCTAATCCAATCTTTTTATGCGTTTTGTTATTGATATACTTTCGTTTTTTGGGGTGGGGATGGTGGTAGAATGTTTGGATTAGATGGCTAAGATGCTGATTATTTGTCTCTTGTTTTGGGAATATGATTTAGGTAACGGTCAATAGAAAATAGTGAAGAATAATCATGATTATGGGCTTACTAAATGGACCGATTGGGTCGAAGAACTTCAAATTGATCACAATAATAGGAGCATGATGGGTGATGATATTGATAGATCAAAGCATATGTTATTACATTAGAGTAAACTAGTATTGGACCCGTGAACTTCACGGTTATGATAATAGTTGGAAAACATTAATATGTAATTGAATAACTCATATTATTCTAAACGCTTAATATATCGGCCTATTTAATCAAAACCTATATAAATTTATGTAACCTTTTTTTTATATTGTAAGCCAGATTAACTGATTTGATAACGTAGAGAACCATCAAATTTTGAATAAGAAAGCTATATATATAAATTAAATACGAGTAAGATGTGGTCACTTTTTTAATTTGTTTGAAATGTCACTTTGTTTATAGTGTTGACAAATGTGTATAAATAGGCCACCGTAATTATTGGGTGATCTTTTTCTAAAACGGCTAGGGGTAATCAACTATCTAAGGATTTCAACCCTTATAGTGAGTATAGGATTTGGTGAAATTACAAATGTGGAAAACTTCGCACATAATAAAAACTTATGTAGCATAATTGATATTTTCTAAGTTATTAGTTTTTGGAATTATTAGTTTTCATCCCATTGTTGTGATCTAAGGATGTCTAATTGTCGGTATCCCAATTATCCTATGATCCAATAGATACGTCAAAATATCTATAAAAAATAAGCATTTCCCACATTATGAAATGACCAATGAAAAATTTCGGTAGACTAAACCAACTAACAAACACTACCAAAAAAAAAAAAAAAAACACTACCATTTAATGCAATTTGGGCAAGGTAATGCTCTTTTCGCACAAAAACCTATAACAATTCTGATGTCAAAATTATGAACATTATCTCGAAAAACACCTTTAAAATGATCATTTATTCATGATCCTAAAATTTTAATTTTAGAACATCAATCTATAACCCATGCAAAATGTAACATTGGATTTGATTTAAATAACACAAAGCATTTTACAGATTGTTTGAGCCAACCATGTAAACTGCAAAAGTGTTTTACTTAAACCATTGCATACAATAGCTTGAAAATGATCGAGAAGGAATTGATTAAGACTCTTATAGTAAGATACATTAATCTCAACTAGTTTCTAAGCTCGTGCGATGAACGAACAATACTAAACAAACTTTCTTTTTTTGGTTAGAACTTTTGCAACAATAGAATGATTAGTACTATCTCTAAAGTAATTTATTTGGATCTTAAGATATTAAACATTACTTATCTACAATTACCTCCACTTAGATCTCTTTCAAAGTTATATAAAGTTGACTCCCAAAAAGCAAACGGGGAGAACATTACTGGACGGACAAAGTAGTAAAAATCCGCTCAAAGTTATAGAAAGTTGACTCCCAAAGCAAATGGGAAGAACACCATGGGATAGAGGACGTAAAATTTAACTTATAGCAAAAGCGAGAACAATTATGAGATGAGAATCAAATTGTAGTACTCTTAAACATGAATGTGATCAGAAACAGTGACAAAAGTGGGGAAAATATAAGGTAAAAATTCAATTACTTAGAAGGTAAAAATTATGAATTTCACATAAAGTAAGTGAATTGAACAATTTGTACCTGAAGATTAGCCACCAAATCAACAATTGAATTAAGGAAAACATATATCATAAAGTTTAATTGATATTAACAAAACAAAGGAATTAGAAATGAAAATCATCCTCACCAAATATTTGTGAGAATTGATCGCACAAAGATGAAATGATATTTCTGGTTTCTGTACCTAGATAAAATTTTGTTCGCCTTACACATGAAAATCCACCAATTAAAAAAGTTAGTTTATCATGAATTGCATTAGTAATTTCATGGTATATCAAATAAAAGGCAATCATCTATCAAGCAACTTAAAATTAAATCACAATTCTAAAACTATGATAAATCTAAATAAGATTTGAATGAAATCATAGAGTATGCATCAAGTTTAGATAGTAAGGGAAAGTGAAATATTTTGGTTGATGTTTGTTTGAAAATAACTAAATGCTATGTAATAAGAGGAAAAACTAATGGAGAGGGACATGAAGAGACATCATTTAACTTGAAATTAAAGAGGAAAATTTAATTGGTGGGTAGATGAGAGTTGAAAGATAAGGTAATCATCAATTAAAGACGAGGAGTAAGCATAAGGGTTTTAAAACGTTAATGAGAAGTTGAATTGGTGGGAAGCTGAAAAGGTAGTTGAATAAAGGTTGGATTGTTTTCTACTAATGTGGGAGTAATGATGAATGACCTTACATATTACAGTGTACTTATAACGTCCTTTTTCATTGAATAGGGTGTCACGTGTCCTCAATTTAGAAGTTTTTAGTTGTTTAAGATAATAGTATAGATAAGTGGGTTAAAACTTTATTAAAGAGGTGGAGCACCCACTCCTTAGTGTTGGTTTTACCCCCTTTTTATCTCATAATAAGTGATTAATGGTTCCTTAATCAATCTAACCACAAGATCTCACTATGGTGATGTGAATTAAGGCTAGAAAAGCAATTAACACTAAATTTGCTTATATTTTTTTGAAGCTTGATCAAAGAATTTAATCCTTGGTTTCTTGAGCTGTAAATTGGCTAACTCCTTTCGACACCTTCTTGAACTATTGAACTTTTCAAGTCTCTAAGGATAAGAGGACTCCTTAGGTGGGCACGTAAGGATCACCAAACTCCAACTTCTTCTTTCTTGGTCCTGGAAACCCTAAGAAGAAATCCTTAGACCTCAACCAAAACCTATGACTATTATTTTCTTTGTGATCTAGAGATTAAGGAGAGTTTGAATATGTGTTTGCATATATATAAGATCAGATGAACTAATCTCACTCTATTTGGCTCTTGGAATTTCGGCCAAAGAGGAGGAATAAGAGAAATATTTTCTCTTGTTTTTGTTCTAATTATTTGTGACATGAGAAATCTGTTTTTTATGTAAGAAAATAATAAGTCTTAGTGCCTAACACTTGCCTTGCCTCTCTCTCTATATAGAGAGGTCAAGTGGCCAAGTTGGCAACTTGCCAATTAATATAGGGATTTACTCTAAAGTACCCTTTATGTATAGCAAAAAAATCAAAATACCCATGTGTTTTTACAGAAAAGCGAGAATACTCATGAGGTCGATTTTTAAACTAAAATGCCCTTAATGAGGACGGTCGTTAATTTTTGTCTGAATTTCGTTAGATTAGTAGTCAATAATGTAAATTATTAACTAATTGAATAATTAAGATGGAAATTATTTTTTTTTTCTTTGTTCTTGTTTTATTTCCTCCCCTCACCATTCCTCCTCACCCAGCTCTTACCCAACCCTAGCACCACCCACCCCCAGCCCCCCCCC
>CAAKMY010072266.1:523-16041 GCA_901111285.1 Corrigiola litoralis
ACAACCAAACAAGGGAAAATAGATAATGAACTCAATTTTCTCATGGAAAATGATTTTCATGGAAGATGATGTTCCAAGAAAATGAACTTTTTCCAAACCAAACGGAGCCTTAATAATTGTAGAAAGTAATTTCTCTGAGTCTTAGAGCATGGTCAACAACGAATAAAAATTCATTTATAGGGGATGTGTGTCGGATAAATGAACAAAAGGAATCTTACCAACAAAAACAAGCGTTTAGTTTAACGGATATTTGGTATTAAGTTCGGCCACTAAATAAAATGAGGAGAAATATTTGAAGACAAAAGGGGTCCAGCCTCCAACCTGTCTCTATTTTTCTCATTTTTCTAATTTCTTTTTGGCATAAAACTTGCACTTTGAACAGCTGGGGGAGGGAAATAATAGTAATAGTAAAATATAAGTAATTATTTATTGTAGGTGAGATAAAAGTGGTGGCGTGTATATTTCGCCAAGGCAACAAAAACGTTTTCGAAGACAAATTTTTCAAAATTCTCATTTTACCCCTTTTAGTGGGTTAAATTAAACTACTCATCTTATTTCTCTTTCTACACTCACAAATTCTCATCTCTCTTCCCGTATGAAAGTTTACCAAGTATTAACTTTATTCCAAACTGTCAAATGTTAAATTTCAAATCCATGGATTATTTGCTATCATCTTAATTATCTTCTATTCCCCTTCCTAAAGGTGTCAAATCGGGTAAATGAGTCGGGTTTTAGTCAGTCAACTTCGAGTCGAGTCAGCTTCAGGTCGGGTCTTGGTCGGGTCATTATGTTCATAGGTATAAGTTCGGGTTCGGTCGGATCAATAATAGTTCGGGTCGATAACATGTCATTTGCGTTCTCAGGTACAGTTAGCTTCGAGTCCGATCATTTTCGTTTGGGTCAATATCGGGTTCGGTTTTATTCGATTCAGGTTTGACCAATTATATTACGGGTCATTTTTGGATTCAACTGGATTTCAGTCGGTTTAATATCAGGTTCGGTTGTACTCCGTTCGGGTTTGATCAGTTATAATTCAAGCCACTCTCGGGTTCATGTGGATTTCAGCTGGTTCAATATTGGATACGGTGATACTTGGTTCCAGTTCGACCGGCTATATTTCGTGTCGCTTTCAGTTTTAGGTGGATTTCGGTTAGATCAACATCTGGTGAGTATATACTTACTTAATGTTCGACCAATCAATATCTGGTGAGTATAATTTCTTAACATTTTAAGCAACCCCCACTAAAACAACAAGCCACTGCACCAATAATTCTTCAAACCAATTCAAATATTACAGAATTCAAGAGTTGCATTATACAAGCATACGAAAGCATAGATATAGCCCAATGAGTAATTTTCCTATGCATATTCTCAAACAAAGCATGATACATGTGATTTTAATTTTGACTAGCATGAAGTGGCAGCCCCAAGAATCTAAAGGGAAAAACACCACTACTGAAGCCAATTTTCAGCAAAATTTCATCTCTTTTGATATCATTCAAACCACAAAGATAAATGGAAGATTTTTCAGGGCTCGCAAATGGCCCAGACATGCTAGCAAAAGAATTTTGTGTGGTCTGAGCTGCTGTAATAGAAGCAAGAGTACCCTTGGTAAAGATCATTAAATCATTAGCAAAAATGAGATGGTATAAAGCCAGCTTTTTACACATCAGATGGAATCCGAAATCCTTGTAAAATTGTAAATTTCTGAGTGATCTAGATAAAATCTCCATGCGAATCACAAAGAGGTAAGGGGAAATGGGATACCCTTGCCTCAAGCCACACTTACCAGAAACATACCCAGCACTCTGCCCATTCACACAAACTGATAATCTGATGTTATGCAAGCAACCCATAATCTAGCAAATAAACTTTTGAGGAAACCCCAAATAAATCAAAGCTTGCTGTAAGAAAGACAATTGACAGTGTCAAAGGCCTTCTTCATGTCAACTTTGACCATAGCCCTAGAGAAATATTCTTCCTGGTGTAGCCCTACACTAACTCCTAAGTGCGATGGTTGTTTTCAAATATGTCCCTACCACTTACAAAAGCAACATGTGCTTCACCAATTATTGTAGGGAGCACCTTCTTCAGTATGTTAGCAGTAACCTTGCTGATGTTCTTATAAGCCACATTACAACAGCCATCGTAATTGGGGCAGGCTTCTTAGGAACAAGAGCAATTAAAGTAGCATTCATTTGGGGGAGCATCTTCCCACCAACAAAGAAACTCTGAGCAGCAGCAAACACATTCTTACCTATGATATCCCAAGCACCTCTATAGAAACCAGCTGAGAAACCAACTGGCCAAAAATCCTAGATATCTCTTCATAATAGCTGTAACTTCCTAGAGTGACATTAACAATGAGCTCTTGATCAGCACTGACAGAGCTACCAGCATCAAGCATATAACCAAAACCATCAATTGACTGATTAGAACCCAAACAGAGTGTAATAATCAACAAAAGCTTTGCTCACTTCATCAGCCTAAAAAAACTGACCATTAAGATATGATACCTTCCCAATGTTCTGAACATTTCTTCTCTTAGAAAGAATGGCATGAAAATATGCCGAATTTTCATCCATGCATTTAAGTTGAATAAGCTTAGCTCTTTGAGTAAGAGCACCGAATTGGGCCTCCTTGAGAATATAATAATCCTCCCTACAAGTTCTGTGAAGACTAGCAAGCTCGGGATTTGTTTGATCATGTTGCAAAGAAACCTGAACAGAGTCAAACTTTGCCTTATATTCAAGAATTCTTCCATTAATATTACTGTACTTGTTCTTGTGGAGAAACTTAAGCTTAGCTTTCACATCCTTAAGTTTAGACACCAGCCTGAACATAGGAGTGTCTTCAATGTGAATGTTCGAAGAAAAGGAAACTAGATTAGAAAACCCAAGGTCTTCACACCAACAGTCAGAAACTTGAACATACCAGCCCTCTTAATTACCAGATGGCATACCAAGACAAGCCAAAGCAAGTGAGTGGTGTGAGAGTCCAGATGGTAGAAATTCAACAAAAGAATTTATGTAACTATCAACCTAGGCTTTATTTGCCATAACTCTGTCTAATTTCCCCCATGAAGGTTTTAAGTCTTGGTTATTTGTCCATGTATACAGACATACTATATAAGATAAATCAACTAACCCAGCCCGACAAGCAGCATGCTGGAAATCATCAATATCCTTCCTATTTATACCATAACTACTCAGCTTCTCATAATCATGAAGAATTACATTAAAATCACCAGAAACAACTCATGGCTCAGTGATAGAACCACTAATATTTACCAAAAAATCCCACAACTGAGTTCTTAAACCTCCATCATTTGCAACATACACAAATGTACAAATAATAGAGGTTCCAGCACAGATTCTGCTCGCCTTACTTTTTTTGTAATTTGTAGGGATATGCTATCAAGGGGTTTGAGGTTGTTGTAGAGCGATAAGGATTCCAGGTTTCATCCTAAATGTAAAAAGATGAAATTGAATCATTTAGTATTAGCTGATGATTTAATGGTATGTAGCAAGCATTATGTTGCATCTGTTGTGGTTGTTAAAGCTGCTCTTAATGCTTTTGCAAACATGTCTGCACTGTTTGCAAGTTATGAAAAGTCATTGTTATTCCTGGGAGGTAATGTACAAGTGATCAGTTGAAGGTATCTATTCTGGCTGAATCTAATTTCAACTTGGGTGTTTTCCCAGTAAGATACCTTGGTTTGCCTTTGCATACCTGTAAATTGAGAGTTCATATGAATTAGGGTCTTATGGGTAAAATCAAGAGTTAATTCGATCATTGGGGAAATTCTATTTTTTATGTGTTGGTAGGATTCAACTGCTCAACATTGACAAATTTGGTTTACAAAATTGGTCATGAGCTTATTATTACGTGCATGGGTTGTAAAACAAGTGGAAAAGCTCTTTCAAACTTTCTTTTCGGGACTGAGAGAGGATCAGAGAAAGTTGGTATTCTTCAGGTGGAGCTTGATATGTAGGTCTGCAATGGAAGAGAGTTTTGGTATAAATGAGGTGTTGGGGTGGAATAAAGCTCTGTGTATGAAGTGAACTAGTTCTTAATCCCAATGCAAAGCATGACAAGATTCTTTGGAAATTCACTCACTAACCCTTTTTTAATAATTATATATTTTGAAGTTTTTCATTAAACTTTTTGTCCTAATATTGTTAATTCTAAGAGAAATCAAACTAATCATTTGAATATTTCCTTATACTATATTTATACAAATTAGTAGTCTTATGAAAAGTTTACTTCCCTTAATCATTTATTAGTACACCAAATAGTTGAACCAAAATCAACCAATTATACGAAGAAGGAAAAAATATTAAAAGGATTATAATATTGATATGGAGCACGCTTTTAAAAGTCATTATCATATAGGTTAGATTAATAATATTTTAAAAATATAATATAAAATATATTATAAATAAATATAGTTTGATTATTATTAACATATAAGAGTAGAATATTTTTGAAGAAAAAGAAATATGGAGGGAAAACATGTCAAAATGTTTGATGCACACATGATTGTAGAGTGTTTAGGCTCAGATGATTTGTCAATTGTAGAGACTTTAGGCTAAGATGATTTGTTCTTTTAGGAAGACGGTGGAAACTTCTAATCATGATATTTGGTGCACACATGATTGACAACCAGGTCGAACCTCAAGATGACATCTAACAAACTTAGTTGCTTCTGTTAAAGGTTGAAATAGAAACCAAGATCAATGTCACCACTTCTTTAACCATATGAGGCAACTCTTATAGACCCAAAACCTGGAACAATATGGCATAGAGAAGACATATACTCACCCCTATAGCTTGTCTCATTCTCGCATACTCTTGTGAAAGCTATATAAACTCCTCACAATTCCTCACAAAAATAAATCCTTCAGCTCCGTATTGCTCACTAATCAATCACCTAAGCTTGAACCCTTAAGCTCCGTATCGATCACTAATCAGTCACATAAGCTTCTTTACCAAAAGGACTAATGGCACTTCTTGGAAACGTAATTTTTTCTCCTCATCTAGTGCGCATAAATATTTCCCGCTTTTTCTGTTTGTTTATTTTCAAAAGATAAGTACCATTGTTACAATTTTTGTTAATTAATGCATATTGTTATAGGTACTTCTTGTACAGTTCTTGGTTATTCTAGTGATTTTGGGTGTGGCGACCCAGACGTGGTCGGCCCATCGAAGACAGACAAGAAGACGTCCAAGAGGATCAACAATTACGCCATAGGCACAGTAATAGCTTTTTGTGTTGAATTTTGTGATAATAATAATGCATTTCCTTGGTTGGCGATTTCAAGAAAAAAGTGAAGTTAATGGGTTCACCGAGATAATAATGAACTAAATCTCCATCTGACCAATTATACGAACAAGGAAAAATATTAAAAGCAAAATAATAATGATATGAAGCACGCCTTTAAAAATCATTATCATATATGTTAGATTATTAATATTTCAAAAATATAATACATAATACATAATATATAATATATTATCGATAAAATTTTGATTATTATTAACATATAAGAGTAGAATATTATTGAAGAAGAATAAATATGGAGGGAAAACATGTTAAAATGCATTTCTAATATCACTTACGTGGAAATGATTAATTTGGAGTTGCTTCACATCATCTGCATTCGAAAATACAAATTAAAAATTGAAGATTAAGTGAGTAACTTCTAAAATCAAATACAAAAGTAGTATGTAGCAAAAACCTTGATAAATTAATTAAGTTAATTGTTACATAAGAATAGATGTTAAAATGAGATCAATATTAACTTAAATGACTCAAATGAATGGAGAACTAACAATGATTTGGTTATCGAGAAATGAAGCAACAATTGCAGATAAAATAATAAATATAATAGGAAGGTCGTAGGAATAAAATAGTACTACACTAATATCAGTTCATAAAGAGATGAATTGATGACAAAGTATGAAATAATGATACCTCAAAACGGTGATCAAGTTTTGAAATAGAATGAAAATAATATTCGATGATTCTTACAAAGACCAATTTTCAAAAGAAAAAGGAAAAACCAATAGTCACATAATAGGGGTTTCACTTAATTTACAAAGAGATGATTAAATGAGTTTAATTAGTTAATGTAAATTATGATTGAACCATAAATGTTATAGAAGTTGGAAGGCATGTAATAAATATGGTGTCCTTTGGCTTACTATCATGCGTCCGTTTCATTAGGATTATCTGTTATTGTTTAATTTATAACCCTTTTAAATAGGCGCCAGATGTCCTAAACTTAGAAAATCCTAAATGTTTAAGATAATAGTATAGATTTGGAAGCTGTAGGTTTCTCCTTCTGGATTTTGGGCCAGATGGATTGCTTTGCATTATCTTAGAGGTTTGAACATTTCGGATTTTTTGATAACTTCTTCATCTTCATGGTGTTTGAAGAATATTTGCAGTGTTAGAGATTGCTTTGTTTATATTATAGGAAATTTTGTGAGGGCAAAAGTTGTTCTCTCATATTTGATGCAAAATGGTAAAATGAATCCATCAGCACCATATGATCTGTTTAGAGGTAGTAATTGTCCTTTCCCAAGAGTAAAGCAACTGTGAGAAGCTGGTGTTTGTCCTAGACACATGGTGATATGTTTGTTGGTTGCTCGTGATTATTTGCCTAATGATGAGAATATTGAGAGTAAAGGATTCAACATTGTTAGTAGATGCAGACTTTGTGAAGCAACATCAGAAACCGAGCTCATACGTTTTTTGGATGTTCCTTATTTATAAGTATTTGGACAAAAGTATTGGAGTGGCTGGGATTTGTTGAAGACCTCATAGCTTTATCAGGGAACTGTGATGAGGCTTGGCCTTCAACATGGGGAAAACAAGGACGAAGAGAAGGTTTTTTGTTGGTTTAGCTACCACAGTTTTATGAACTATGGTAAGAGAGAAACTTCATAACTTTTGCAAATAAGTCTAGGCGTAGTAGTACTATTATTGTGAATGCTATCAAACTTATAGTTTCTGCTAGAATTCGATTGTTTCTAGTTTTAAGCTTTATAATGGTTTTGTAATTAGTGGTACTTTGGCTAGTAAGGTGCCTTCTTTGGGCTTTGTTGGTTGGTTCTCTAGGTTGTATTTCTCAAAGCTTTGATAAATATAATCTCATAATTTCCTACCCAAAAAAAAAAAAACCATTGAAAATTATATATAAAAGGAAAAACTGATAAAAACAGTCTTATCTTTGGGCGGTGTGACAAAAATACTCCCACCTTACCGAATTCATGAAAATAATCTCACTTTAACATTTATTTGATAAAAATGAACCTCCAGTGATCGGAGACGGAATTCCGATAAAATATTTTGACGTAACTTATTTTATTTTTTTGTCCAGTGACCTGACATTTTTTTTTTTTTTTGCAAAATCTTAAAAAACTTATGATTGAGGTCTAAAAAGAACACATTAAGTCTTAAACCCATGACCTTATCCACTAAGTAAGCAAACTACCAACTACGCTATTGTGTTCTTGTGTTTATAGGGTAAATTAAAAGGATATAACATTATATTGTACCTCTCAAACCGCCACATAATCATAAAGCCACTCCACCACGACAACCTCCCCACTCCACAACCCATGAGGTCCCGACCTCTGTTACCCGATTCGTGCCACCTTGAGGTTCGTGCTAGGCCTTTAGGAATGGCTTCCAGTAGGCTTAAAGAAAAGGGTGACACCCCCCCTGCACAACCCTCACCTATCCTAATCCCATCATCCTCCAACAACCCAACAACTCAAACCGACCCGCTTCTCCTTCAAGCAAGACCACCCTTGGGACGTCATCAGGGATGCTTAATCATCGGTAGTGGTAGTCGCATTACAGTGCTAGGGGCATCATAGAGATGGGGTTTCAAAGTTGGGAAGCTGACTTGGAGGTTGCGGACGATGTTTTTGAAGGTGGGGGTTTGATTTTGGTGGGTGGGTTGAGTTTTAGGTAATGACTGGACGGTGGGAGTAAGTAGGGGTCGTTTCTTAGGAGGCGGTGATGGTAGTTTAAGGGATGTGTTATGATGTCATCAAATTGATATATAGTAAGTAAACATATCACTTGAGTAGTTTAGTTTGTAGTGGCTGTAACTGTCGAATGAAAGGTCATGGGTTCAAGTCTTGATATTTGCCTTTTAGACCTCAAACTAGATAAAGAAGATATGACAAAAAAGAAAAAAAAAATCAAAATATGCCACGTCACATGACAAAAAATAATAAATTAGGCCACGCCAGATATTTTTGGCCTGAATTCCGTCTCCGGTCACCGGAGGTTCATTTTTATCAAATAAGTTGGAAGGTGAGATTATTTTTGTGAATTTCGTAAGGTGTGAGTATTATTGTCAGACTGCCCAATGGTGGGATTATTTTTATCTAATTTTCCTATAAAAAAACCAAACATAGAGGTCACCAACCTGGAAGTTTTGATCTAACAAATAGTGAAGAGTAGTCATATTTATGAGTTATTTATATACTCTAAGTGAATTAATTTTGTGACTAATAACCTATATTAGGGGAAGACAGTAGGAGGTGGGGGGGGGATGGGAAAGTTGAATGAATTATAATAAATATAGCCATAAATATGATCGTTGGAACTTGGAGTTGATGAACATCAATATAGATGTTATATTAGATTCGTCTCGAAATACACTTTAATACATATACCATTAGATTCGTCTTGAAATACACTTTAATACTAGATCCATTTACAATATATTTTCCGAAAGTTTACAAATTGGCACATTAAAAACTAATGTTATTACTAAATATAATTTAATTGTAATATAAAGAAGAAAAGAATTCCACCCGAAAAAACTACTCTTACAAGCAATATAAAAGCAGATAATTAGTGGCTCATTGCTATTAGTATTCCTATCGTGCATGCCACGGTTTTGTTCTATAGAAAATCCGAATATATACCAAGCTACCAGGAGCATGATCCCACTTAAATTTTTTGTACTTGTATCGCCATCCTTGTCCCTTCTCAGAAAATGTACAAGAAAAAAACTAAAAGGTACAAGAAATCCAGGGGGGATCAAATGCTTTTTGGAACACCTAATAACTTGTCGTACAAAGCAACATAGTTTTGTTTACTAGAGTTACAAACCACACCAAAGTTTCAAATTTGAACGAGATATTTACGGTTTTGCTAAGTTCTTATTACTACCAATATTATTATGATTCTTGTGCATCGCACAAACTTTCATCTAGTATTTCTAATTAGATGAAGAAGATATGAGAAATAAGATTTACCCAATTGGTAGGAGTTCAATGGTAGTTGTCGTAGGTTCAAATCCTCATATCCCATTTTCCTACAATAGTAGTTCGTCTAATAACATAAAAAATAATGCCAATAAAAGTTATGGAGGAACATAATGTATTTGACAATCTCACAGAATTAGGCTATTTTATTATTCACATGAATTTCATCCTTTTAGTGGTTCACTTGAGTTTATTTTCCCTTTTTAGTTCCTTTCAACTCGTTTCAACTACTTAGTTCATTTTAGTTAGTTTAACTATTTTAATTTCATTATGTACAATGTAATTCTACTACTTTCAGCTCAGTTCCATTTCCATTTAGTTAATTTGAGATCCTTATAATTCCTCTCACTTCATTTCATTACATATAAGTTCAACGAATTTCAACGAAAAAGAACAAGGCCTTAGACGAACAATAAGTAACTTTTGAATGTATTTAGCTTATAAAGAACACTGTTGGCAAAATGTTTTGAACACCAAATTATTAGGGTGCAACAACTCACCAGAGGAGATTCGCGACCATGTGGACAAAATATAAGCGTAATTTTGGAGCATTTGGTTTCTGCAATTCGTGGGAAGACTCACATGTGTTTTGTCCCAGTTTTCTACACGATAATAATTCCTAATTTAGAGAGATCTTGTTTGGTCAGTTTGTTACTTGTCAAGGTGCTATGAATACATGTAACAAACATATTCGATGCAAGAGCATTATTGTGAGTTCTCTTGTTCGTGCTTGTTGGTTTGTGGGTATTACAGAGAGTTTACTTAAGGGTCTTGTATTATCATGAATGTTTATTCTCTCTTTCACATTTATTGTAACTATTATATAAATATAGTAAATATGCCTTTAACAAGATTAATAGTATTACTCATACCAACAAGATTAACCTTCTTTTTAGGGAGCAAATTAACTTAGACACTTCAAAGTTAAGTGTGCTTGGCTGGGAATAGTAGAAGGATGCGTGACCTCCTCAGAAGTCTCTCCGGCTGTGCATAAGTGAGACCAAAGTACTTTGGAAAGGCATGTGTTGGTATAGTGGTGTCTGTACATAGTCGGAGAGCCAAGTTTGGTGATATTTGTCTGTCCATGAAGGGTTGGGGTGTTACAAATGGTATCAGTCACCTAGAAGGGGTGTGTTATGGAATTTTTTGTGAATTGCTTGTATGTGCAACGGGGACATTGCAATCCTTTAGTGGAGTGATTTTGATACCCTAGATTTGTGATATATAATTGATGAGTGTTTAAAGAGATTGATAGTATTGCTCATACCAACAAGATGTATCTTATTTTTAGTGAGCTCATTTACTTAGAAACTCCATAGTTAAGCGTACGTGATTGGCAGAGAGTATTACAAGGATGAGTGACCTCTTTGGAAGTTTTCCAAGGTGTGCATAAGTAAGGCCAAAGTGCACCAAAAAGACACGTGTTGGTATAGTGGGGTCAATACATAGCCTGGAGAGCCAAGTTTGACTTTCGTCAGCACATGGGTGGTTCAGGTGTTACAGTTTGGCTAGTAACTTATTAAAAACACATTGTATCTATCTTGTATCAACTTAAATAATTGGTCATTGTTTTGTTCTTTTAAGAATCTTTGACAGGTGTGCTATGGCATGCGTATGTGTCACAATGGTTGTTTTAGAGCTGATTAAAATCCGCATTTTGTTTACTTATCGCTGCATTTGAAACGTTAAATTTTGGTCTTGTTGATATTACGGTCATAAGATGTCGGGGTTGAGCATATTAAAAATTGAAAATTTCACTTGGAGTACTAGTTTTGGTTGTGGTAGTTAAAGATCAAAGTTCTATTGAGACAATAAATTGTTAAATCTATTTTGTTCAAGAGGCATGTGATATGAAAGAAGGACCCTCAACCACCAACATAACCTACAAATGAATTAGCAATGGATGAAAAAGCTCCCGTACTAGTTTTCTATTGATGTCATATGACGTCTGAAGTTGATGATATGATAAAGAAAAAACCCTTGGTCTTTGGACAAAGTTAGAGAGCTTATATATGACTAAGTGTAAACTCCCTGACATGCGGTCAAAGAAAACTGAATGAGCCTCATATAGTTGAGGTTAGATGTCGTGCTTTTTCTTTCGCGGCTGACCGAGTTATTTCGGGACTAGGTATCCCATATCTGACAAGAATCAGGAGGGGAAATAACTTGGGGAGGGGAAGGGGTGCGCGTAATGTAAGGGCCCGTGTGCTAGAGGTTGCATCGCACAGTCTGGAGCTACTTTAGCATGCCCTTGTCTATGCTATGTAAGCGGAGTACCCACCTAGAGTTTACGGTATCTCAAAAATTACTCCTTACCCATCATATTCATTTTTACAATTGAAGGCAACTCATGAGTTGCATATCTGAAAAATAAATAAGTTTGCTCCCACATCCCACGGGGATGACTCCTATGGTATGTTTACAAAAAAATTTGAGTGCAAGTGCTACTAGAACTATTTTATTTCACATATTATGGGGTCACTTTGCACATGAGCTATATTTAGCCTATATCTTAAAAGACATAGCGTGAGAGAATAAGCTTTTTAGAAGGAGTAGTAGAATAAGATGTTAGTAAAATAGGAGGTTGGAGGATTGTAGAGCACTCTGGAGACTATAAATGAAAATCCTAATACTAAACGCATAATAATTTCTTAAATAATAAATTTACTAGATATAATTCTTCTCAAAAATAATTTTAATTTACGACATAAAAATAAAATAATTTAGAAAATACCTATAAATTTTATGGGTATCACACCCATCTTTTATACAACGAGGCGATAGTTTCTTGAGAATAACACTCTCTTGAATCCTGTCTTGCATTCTTATATGCGAGTGACCCATATTTTCATACAACACAGAATTCATTTCTTTCTTTATGCTAAAGAAAAATCAAGATTACATAATAAATAAGTGAGTTATACATATAATCATACCCAATTATGAGTGTACACAGTATGGAAAATATGCATGATTAGACGACTTACCTCAATTATGGCAAGAATGCATTCATTATGGCCTTCCATTTTCAATATGGCTGGTGTTTGATGTAGGTATGTATAGACATTACTACAATACAACTACAATATTTACATTTTTTTTACCATGACTATTAGAATAGAGTTCATAAAGGGTGGCGAACAAATCGGTCGAATATGTATATGTTGTACTTGGCAAAGGGGAGTGTTTTGTGCTGAATAGCGATAGTAATGTACATACTTGTATTTGGGTAGGAACTTGATGAAGACGAAACCATGACTAAGGAGGGAAAATATTACGATTTTTGGAAATGAACACACCCCTATTGATCACTTGGAAAGTTGTATATTCATACACAAAATGCATAATTTTTAATATTTGCATCGACACGCACACATTCCAGGGTAATATAAATGTGTCCCAAAAAAGAACAGAACCTCCATATCATGGAATGTCTTTATCTTTGCTTCCTATGTTTTTGCTTCACTTGTCCTGTGTCAAGGTTTTATTTATAAGCATTGTTGCAGGAAACAACATAATAGGCACTTATGTTACCTATGTTGCATTTGCCTTTTCCTCCCTCTTCCCCATTACTCTATGCCAGTCGACTGGAGGGGGGCAATTGAACTCTCGAGAACATCCATTTCACGTTCTTATAGTCCTGCTATCCCAAGAAAGTTCTTAAAGCTCTTTTAAAGTTTGATGTCCAAAAATGATGCGGACATCTCTTTTTGTCAAGGGGGTGTTTAAAGTTGGTGAAGTATACCATTCATGGTGAAGGTTGGTTGTGAAGAAAAATTAAGACTAAAATTTCTTATTGCAATGCCCCATTTATTGGTTATCTTTCCTGTACATTATTGTACAATTCAAGGTAAAATGATGCAAAGTTACTATAACACATGATCAAGTTAAGGGAGTAAAAATGAAGAAATCGCAATTCTTCGTTGAGTTGATCATTTCGAACAATAATTAAGCCAATACTGGCGCTATCAATGGCAATGTCCTCTTCAGCCAGCAGCGGCATGCCTCCATTAGATGTTGAGTTTCCAGGGACGCTTGCTGCTTGCAATATACTCTTATACAGTAACACGACTGATTAAGAGTAACACAACTGACAGTAATGGCCAACTCCAGATTTCAGGGTTTTCCATGCAATACCTCATCAGCGACAACAAATGAAGGAGCAATGTCAACAGGCACCTGTAAAGCATCATTGACGAACAAAGTGAAGCAATTTACAGAGTAAGCAAGATTTTCAGCAAGAGTTATGGGTGGGGACCAAGATTTTTAACTAGGTGCTAGAACTTATTAATCCACATCAAAGAATTTGTGAAGAATCGGTACAAGTGAGATAAAACTAGGACTTAATTGACATTTTAACGAAAAAGGTTTTTTTACACCAGCAGGGTACAGGTATTAACACTTGACAGACACCCATAGTATCAATGTATATGTTCTTTATACCTTAGGCACATTTACCTCCAATGGTAAAGGTAAAAAAGACACACTGTAAGAGAGATAAAATGAGCTAAAAAACCATACCTGAACACTTTCTAACTTGTCCAATGCAACTTGCAATGGTTTGGTTATTTGACAAAACTTCTGCAGAAGTGAACTTGCAGCAGTTTTGTCACCTGTAGCTTGTATGGTCAGTATCTCTCTACTCAAGCTCTCAACTGCATCTTCAACCTTTTGATCAGCAATTACAAATCAGAACCATCGCTTTTGCTGTGAGCTAGGACAAATATAAGAGAGCGAAAGAGTAAATGTACGATGAGGGAGGAGGTTAAACCTTGTCAAAGTTGACACTAAATCTCTCATCAGGATGCAAAACAAACGCTTCTTTCTCAAACAACCAATTAAACTGTAGTGCTTGCCCTTTTCTGGAAAGAAGAAAAATAACATAAATCACTAACATGAAAGCTGGAGATTGAGTTGAAAATATTTTACAGTTTTGCTTACCCATGAGCTTCATCCAACCCAAAACGCACAGAGCGAAAGCATCCAGCGAGGAAGGAAACGTACATTGATTTGCATAAACTTCGAGGAAGCAGACCCTGGAACAATAAGGCATGGAGGCAGAGGAATGAGATGGATTGCAAGATGCCAAGGATTGTTAGAGAGAATATGGACTTCTGCAGGTGAACTCTGACGTGAAGAGTACAAAGGTGATCTGGGCTTTGCTCTACTTAAATATTTAGTTTTTCTAGCACGTGGTATTGTGTTAATTGCTACACTGTCTTTTTCATGTTTGAAGCAAATACTGATTGAAACCCTTGTTGCTACCTTGGTCCGAAATTGTTGGCCACCTTGGCTTCTTTTTTGCATCCCAATATAAAGGCCACTTTCATTTATCCCTACAATAACAGCAACCCAGTATGCATCCCGCTCAAGGCGAGGTCTGGGGAGGTCCAGGATGTACGCATCCTTACCCCTAGGCCCTAGCTAACCTCAAATGACTACTAGAGAGGCAGTTTCTAAAAGACCCAGAAATACATCAAAATCCTATACAATTCAGATAAATTTAACAGACAACAACTGACCTGGCCAAGAAGAAGAAAAGTGACATCTCGAAACATATAGAGCGACTCAAGTCACAGACAGAATTCAGAGAGCCAAGCAGGCTGTGAGAGATTGAGAGGAGTGAAGTTTATTAGTTGGTGACTTTTAAGAAGCCTAAAGCAGGATCTAATAAAGTTCTCTCGGTGATACTCAGTCTACAAGAAAAGTCAAGGTAATTCTGACGTTCCAACCCAGCCCCTCTGTGTTGAGCAGCTCAAGTTGACCAACAAAGTTGCATCAAAACATCAAGATCCTTATATTTCAAATGCCACCTCTTTTTCCAAGTGGTGAGACTCCAAGTTTGAGCAATGACCTCCCATCTTCATCATTAAGATTAAGTAGTTGCTGGTTCCTAGTCTGCACCTCAGTGATTTCTCCTATCTTCCTCCCCTCAATAAACTTGGGATTGCTGTCATATCATAACTGATGCCAAAAGTGGATCATCCAGACACGTGTAAACATGACCGCCAAGAGAAAGGGAAAAAGACGAATCATATACCTCCTCATGCATACGTGTGTAGACAAAGTGCGGCTTGCGGCATTTCTAACTATTCGGTTAGCGTCTTCCATTTAATGAATCACGCCTTTTTCAAAGCATTACTTTTCCTGAGTGCAGGTTCGGTGATTCATGCCACGTCGGATGAGCAAGATATGCGGAAGATGGGGGGGCTCGCCTCCTC
>CAAKMY010072319.1:0-11538 GCA_901111285.1 Corrigiola litoralis
ATTATAAAGTTAAGACTGAAGAACGAAATACAAAGGAAAAATAAAGTGAGGGGGAGAAGGAGATACCTTCAATTGAGTAAGTGATGGCAGACATCACGAACCATTGGGGTGTAATGAGACTTAATAATGGAATAGGATAGATAGAATAGGAGGAGAGAAAGAGACATATTTACAGTAAAAACTGGAGAATAGAGGAAAATTAGGGAAGGAGATCGGCATATATTAGGTCAATACACACGATGTATTATTTTTTCCTTCCAATAGAAGATTACAGTGATTGTATCGGGATAGCATTTAGGCGGGAAAATATTTAACAGGAGAGCGACATGTGGCAAAGAATGATGTCAGCGGTAGCTCTTTTATTAGTATTATATAGATTTGAATGAAATACTAGAGCCTTATAATTATATAAGGCAATCTTAAAATTTGGTACAAATCAATTCATCTAAAAATTCAATTTCCTTTCAATTTAATCAAGTAATTTGAATTTAATTCCAACTCATCTCAACTCAAAAAAATTTAGCAGAAACAATAGAATCCAACATGAATTACGAGTGAGGTAAGGCTCACATCATACAAAACATTTAAGATGAAGGTTTTTTGTAATTCAATCCACATTAGAAACCCTGCATAACCATTTCGTTCAACTTATATGCAACTCCCATTAGTCAATCTCCACGTCATCTTTTCCTCATATTCTATAACATCTTCCTTAGTAAGTCTAAATTAATGTATATATGTCACCCCAAGCCCTTTACAAATCTTATTTTCATTCATATGAATATATTGACAAATGTGTAAGGAAAACTTATATGAATTCCCATAATTATTCACCCGGCCCATGTGATGGTTTCCCTATAATCTTTGGCGTTAAAACTCATTAGAACATGTATAATCTTTGACGTTAACCCTCAGCTAACCCTTCATATATAAAGAGCAGTGGGAACCTATCTCTATGTCCACAAAGGTCTCCCCTCTCGTAGCTCTTTATTAATTTTACGAAAAGTTAGTTCTATTTACTCTTGATGAAGATTCAGTGTGGAGAGCTACCTCTCCATGATAATTTAAGTGTTGTGGTTGTGAGCCATCTAAATCACATGCACATCAAGTGTCTTTATAGAGGCTTAGTTGGAAGGACATGCCATCATTGGGGGAATTGATAATCCCATCGGCCGAACATATCGGGTGTCCATTTGGCATAACAATACAATGCACAATATATATTCAAAAAGTACCCTCATGCATCACATTAAACACCAACACTTCTTATCTCCCCTTACCCCTCCATGTCCTCACAATTGCCACCACCTTACCACAACCACCATCTACATTCACCGGCACACAACTCCAATACCAACACCACATCGTGACTTCCACGTACATTCTCTTTATTCTCTCATCCCAACAATCATAAAAGCAACAACCTCCACCCAAGCCTAATGTGTATGTGTCACCTCCTATAATTAGGTTCACAAAAGAAAAAACCTCAATCCTCCTCTATCTCCATATTTTTTTCTCTCTTATCTAAGTCATGGTAATGTGGTTGTGGTGAATGGTGTTGACTTGTAGTGGATATCATGTGTGTTGTTGATTTTAGATTAATAATATAAGTGATAATTAGTGTCGTGACGATATATGTATATTTGTGTTACTTTGACATCATACTTGTTGTCCTTAACTGTATAATTTTGCAATTTTTATTGTTAAAAGGTAAACACAATTGATTGTATAAGTATACTCCTTCGGCGATATAATTGTGCATCTTAGACTGTATAATGGTGTATCTTCAATGGTATCATGCATGTAGTGGATGGTGGTGCAATGAGTGTTGTGAGAGGATGGTGCAGTCGGAGGTGATGGGTTGACTCATGTAAAATTGGTATGGTCATGGGAAGACTATGGAGCAATCTAGGTGGTGATGTAGCAGCGCAAGTAGCGGTGGCCCATTGGGCATGATCATGTGAAGGTGGAGCAAACAATTCGGTAGCAAACTGGTGGTGACTAGTAAGGGTGATTGTTGATAAGGTCGGTGAGTAATATTAGGAATATATTCATTGATTGAGGACCAATAATTAAATTAATTATCTCGGTTTTACTTTGCATTCCTCTAGACTTACTGTAAACTTTTATTAAGGTTTAATATGTAAGATCAGAAAGAAGATATCACTTGAACTTCACAGTTTTTTATCTATGCTGGTAAGGTCCACCTCTTGCATACTGTCGTCTTTGGTACCCAAAACTTCTGGTGCACATGTTTACTCTAGCTACTATTAGAAAGAAAATTGAGAAGATTTGTAAAGCTTTTGGGGTTATGATGAGGGTGGCAGAAAAAAGGTATTCTCTAGTTGACAATCCATTTGTAGAGGGAAGAAAGTTGGGGGTCGTGATGCTAAAGAAGTTCTTAGTTGGAACAAGTCTTTCCTTTTGAAATGGGTCTGTAAATTGTATAAAGCTGACGATACTATTTGGTGTTCATGGATCAGTTGTTATATTTGAAGCAAGGGAATATCTAGATTGTTGCCTCTAAAACTTGCAATTTTTATACTTGGAGAGCTATTCTAAAAATCAGAGATAAGCTCATTTCTGCCGCTGGTGGTATTGGTTCTGCTATAAAGTTGTTGGAAAGTTGGTCACTTTAGGGCAAACTTCTTGTCTTTAAAGCTTATCAATTTTTCAGGAATCAGATTGCAGTCAAGCCATGGTCACATCAGATATGGGATAATGTTAATGTCCCAAAAATGCTTTAATTGCTTCTTTTGTCGCTTAGCACCATCTTCCTAAAGTGGATAATCTTCACATAAGAGGTATTCATATGCCAAATAGGTGTGTTTTGTGTGGCTCTATTGCCGAAATACATGCTCACATATTCTAATTGATTGCTCCTATTCTAGGAGTATTTAGTCTAAGCTTTTGAGTTGGAGCATGTTTAGCAATCTTCAATGGAGTTTGAGTAGAGATTTGAGCTGGATGAAGAGGTGTGTTAGAGGGAATTCTCGGTGGCAAAAAAAGTTTAGATGTTCTATTACTTCTGTTGTGTATCATCTCTGGTCATAAAGTCACATTTTTAGGGGCATGTTCACTCTTGGTTTTTTGGCATACTCGGCGCTACATAAGCCTCACTTGAGGGAGCATATACGCTGGGCTGGATGAGCAACCTTTTCTTGGGCCTAACAAAATATTCATTGATTGAGTATCAACCATTATTTTTGGTTTTTTTATCGTAATTGGTTCTCTCATAGGTTGGGTGTGAATTATTATGTGGTTTCAAAAAATAATAGGGGCAGTTTGGTCTATTTGTTGTGATAGCTTAACGAGATTGGCCTGGAAAGCCCACTTGTTTTATGAATATAAAGGAGGGTTAGGTCTTATATTGACTGAAACTAAAACGGATGGGATTGACGCCAAGCGCACTATGTAGTAGCATGTGGTGGGGTCGCCAACGGTTTTGATTTCTACGTGGATATGACAAAGACAAATTTAATTTGCAAGCTTATCCGCGAAAAAAATCGCCTCTTTGTATACATGTGATATAAAAGTTGTCTGGGAAAGACATAAAAGACTTGTAATCTCATATGATTGTGTCATATGCCTCATTAGTATAATCACTCTAAAGAATTAGGCAAACCTGCCTATTTCAAGTCCAACGAAAGAGCTAATAATTCATCTCTCGTTACAGACGCGCACGCTAAGATTGATGATAAAACTTCTCACCCAAACTTCAAAACGAAATCGAAAAGTACCACTATCTCCTGCGGCACCAAGATTGTTTTTGAAAAACCCATCCACATTTAATTTCAAGTTCACTCGTTACAGTATGCGTATGAACTTCCATTATAGGCAAAAAGTGTTACACTTGCTCTTTATAATTTTTCACCTGAAAAATTAGGTCTTGTTTGACAAATAAAGATAGCTGGATGGATCAGTGGGTGCGAAGTTAGATCAACAGATTTGATCAAGTATTTCTATCAACGGGTTATCTATAAATGTTTTGTAAAAATTAGTTGATAAATGGTAGTTGATAGTTATTTTATTATAATGTAATATATAAGGATATGTGTATATATTACGGAGTATTATACAAGGGTAAAGTGTAATTTCTAGTAAGTATTTTTTTTTTTGGTACATTAATTTTTTGTAAGTATTGGAAACATGTCTTTTTGCACTATCTTCCAATCCGCTATTCTCACGCTCATATTTCCAACTGATTGCATTTTAGGAGATTTTGCACAACCCACACTTATCACCCTATGACTATCAAATAAGTTTATTTGCTTTCTAACCATTTAACTCTCTAAAATTAATAGGTCAAACCCTCCAATTTTAACCCCGTAATCTATCTACCAAACATGGTGTAACTCTTTATTTTTATCATTGTACGGAGTTCATTTGCAAAGGCCCAGTCAAAACACCAACACGACTTTTTGCACGCTAACATTCAATCTCAGCTTTTGAGCGCTGGAGTTGCATGGATGAATTAAATTTCATTTCCACATGCGCTGTTGCCTATAGTACTACTATCTTTATGCTAGTGCAATGAAAAAGCAATTAAGTGGAGGAAAAGGAGTAATGGTATTGTTTCTGTTTTCCACATTTAAGTTCCTACTAGGCTACTACTAACCAGATAAGATACTGCATTAATGATACCTTCTCCCATGGTCAGTAATACTAGCCGACTTTAACATTCTCACACAGGTCTCAGTAAGAGGGCAATGAGGCAATGAAACTAAACTTGTCAGATGCGTGTAGCAGGAGCATAAGAACATACGGAGTAGTAAGTAGAGAACTTATTTCATAGAGAAACCAGACGACTGTCGCATACCCAACTAGGCATAATTCTGGTGGAACATTAATTTACCCCCCAAAAATTAACTAGAACGAAACAAATGAGGGAAGGAAATAACGAAAGAAATTAAAGGAGAGAACACAAGAATGTGACAACGAAACAGACGAAAAGTGGGAAAGGGTAATTGCGGCAAATGGTCGTTGGACTCCTGCAGCTGCATGTGCGCGCCCTCCTCGAAAAACAACTATACGTCCCCACTCACGAGTGAGACTTTAAACCAGACGCTTTTATCGCAACAAACCACACCCGTCAAATGTAGTGGCAACAAAAAGTACTCCACCGGGAAAAAATTGACCATTTTACCTGTTCAACTATGCTTACCGCCTGAAATCTACTTGGTTTCGGTAAGGATTACTGGATTAGTGGATTATGACGTTAATGAGGGACATCACGTTAATAATACTCCACTAGAGTAATAATTATGGGCAAGGTAGCACGAAAACTAGTATGAGTACAGATATCAGAATAATACGGATACAAAAATACGACATCCTAAATTTTTTTTTGAGTATGTGATACGACTAGATAGAAAAAAGGATTCGAATATAGCAAATATCCAATATAAATGTACATAATAAAAAAGACATTTGAAATTGTTTTAGATAAATAGCAATATTCATCTATGAGTGTTATAATTTCATACACAAACGAAATTTCATACAACACTAATAAGCGATGACAACTCTATCCAATACAACATGACAAAGCTAAATCGCATAAAACTACGATAACTATAGAAATGACACATCAAACATAAACAAGAGCAGGATTTTAAACTAATATCATGATAATCCTAAACAAATGAAACACAAACAAGAGGGCTGCAGACTAAGTGAAGCCTTAAATCGAGTCTTGAGGCGATCGACAAGGCTATAGAGGAGTAGTCATAATGGCGTGGCAATTGACTATGACGTTTAATTCGGGCTCATAATCTAAAGTTGGAACATATATTATGAATCATTAATCTTGAAATTATATTCTTTATCTAATTCGGACTCATAATCTAAAGTTGGAACATATATTATGAACCATAAAAAGTAGGGAACTTGTCAAATGTCCCCATTAAAAATGGTTATTTGCACTCACTTTTCTCTGCTTTTTTAACATGAGAATATATTTATATAAATTTAAACATACAGAGTAGCATGAATGATTTTAACGTACTTGTGACTTGTGAGAGCACGGTCTCCGATGCCAAATTGCTAATCACACAAGGGGGATTGTGAGAGAGAAACTCAGATTTGGGAACTGTACTCCTATGTATGATCACATCAAGAGTGTAAAGAGACCTTTGTAGAGTGCAAATATACATTCCCCAATCTAGACCATCTAAAAGTTCGTTTGAACAGGCACCCTCTATGGTCCAAACATCTTCCACAATTGGCGTACGTTAGTTTTTGGTGACTTAAGCCAACGGAGTCAGTCTGTCCCTACATTCCTCCCCAAAACTCTATTTATTCCCCCTCTTCCCTCACCATTCTTCTCAACTCAACTGCCTTATTCTCTCTCTTTCTTGCTCTTTCATTCACCCCCCCACGCTCCTTTCTATATGTAAGCATTTATCTCTCTACCTTTCTAACTACATTATATTTATATTTATAATAAGCAATAATGGTTACTTAAATTTGGCGTAAATTTTGCAGGAAAATGGCAGCAGTTGGAGTTTTCCTAGTAGGTCTTCTTGCATTGGTGTCAATTGCTGAAGGGTATGGCAGAGGAAGAGGAGCAGGTGGAGGTGGTTGGACTGGTGCTCATGCAACTTTTTATGGTGGTGGCGATGCTTCTGGCACTATGGGTATACTTCCATTTTACCTCATTTCACCTGTTTGCTTATCTAGTTGCATGACTACTTTCATTAACTACGTACCCATTTTCGACCTGGTTGAAAAGTCACTAATAATGTACTCCGTAACTGAATAAGTGGTAGTGTGGTACTAATGTGAATGTCCAATAACTAACAAAGTCACTTTTAGTTCAGTTAACTACTTCTAGTACTTTCTACTTACCCATCCAACCTAGTAGTTGAAAAATCACTAATAATAGGTAAACATGTGGTACTAATGTGAATGTCTAATAACTAACTTTCACTTTTAGTTTAGTTTAGTTTAGTTTAACTACCTCATGTACCATATTACTAACTTACCCATTCCTACCTAGTACGTAGTAGTTGAAAAGGTCACTAATAATTTAGTACTACCATGTACTACGTACAAACTAGCTACAAAAGTGACATAAAACTAAACTGCCATTAATTATTGAAAGTGTGAAAAACATTAAATATTTCACCTTAGCTAGGTGGTTTATTGGAAAATTACTTTAGATATGTATTGCCTAATCAATTATAGTTGTTAATTGCTTTTTCTTGCTCATGCATTTGGCTTATTTAGGTGGAGCATGTGGGTACGGAAATTTGTACAGTGAGGGTTATGGCACGGCCACTGCAGCACTAAGTACTGCATTGTTCAACAGTGGGCTGTCATGCGGTTCATGCTACGAAATCCGGTGTGCAAATGACGGAAAATGGTGCCTTCCTGGTTCAATTGTGGTCACTGCCACAAATTTCTGCCCACCAAACAATGCCTTGCCAAATAATGCAGGAGGGTGGTGTAACCCCCCTCAGCAGCATTTTGACCTCTCTCAACCTGTTTTCCAGCACATTGCTCAGTACAAAGCTGGAATTGTCCCTGTTGTTTACCGAAGGTAATTATTTGCACCTTTTGGTGATTAATTAGTTTAGTGATGCATGATGATTTTTATTTGTTAGGCACATTCTAATTAGTGTATGTGGGTCATATGTATCTTAAGAGTACATATTTGTCAATTTGTGTCTTTTTCTAAGTTTGACAAATTGGCTCTTAGCACTAAGGATGTTGTTTGATCATGACCCTAAGTCCCTAATTATCTAAAAAGAAAATGATGTTTGATTTGAAAGGATAATCTATTAAGCTTGACGCCATGAGCTGAGAATTCTGATTTCTAACGCATTTGCATGCATCACACAATTAAAAGGCAGTAAGAATTTCCCTATAAATTTTAGCCATGTTATTTCTTTTATTTAGGTGCAATAAAGTTAAAATTAGCCATGTTACATTAAAGGTAGAAAAAGAGGCCACTAATCTCTTTTTTTTTTGCCATCTATTAAAGGTTCCAAAAACCAAATATTGATTTTGTTCTTTATTGAATCTTCGCTTTCCCAAAGGTAAGCTTGAAAAATTGTCTGTAGGGAAAGGGTAAAAATATACTCGGTAGTCGGTAGTATCACTTTCAATTCTTTAATGACTTCTGTTTGCTAACAGATTCTGATATTTTTTTGCACCAAACAGGAGTACAAAAAACTAACCCTGCTTTCTTGGGCTAATTTATTTTGTAGGGTACCCTGCAGGAGAAGGGGAGGAATAAGGTTCACAATAAATGGACACTCCTACTTCAACTTGGTACTGATCACCAACGTTGGTGGTGCAGGAGACGTGCATGGGGTGGCAATTAAAGGGTCAAGGACAGGATGGCAAGCAATGTCTAGGAACTGGGGGCAAAACTGGCAAAGCAACAGTTACCTCAACGGGCAGTCCCTTTCCTTTAAGGTCACCACTAGTGATGGCCGTAGTGTGGTGTCCTTCAATGCTGCCCCTCCTAGTTGGTCCTTCGGGCAGACCTTTACTGGTGCACAATTCCGCTGAAGGGCATTGCAAAAGGTTCACAAATGACCTACAGGTCCTTTTGTTAGTATGTTCAGCATTATTATTAGTAGTATATAGCTTTAGCGTAAGGTCACTTAGCTAAGATATAGTAGGGTCAGTATTTAATTGACCAAGATTTGATTAAGGGGGGTAAAGTGGGTAAAAGAGGCTTATTTTAAGAGGCTTCTTTTCCTCGACCCTTTTTTTGGGGGGTGCTCTTGTTGAGAGGGACCTTCTTAAAACTGTTTGAGAGTGGAGTTTTTCCTCTTTTCTGTTGTAAGGCAGTTGGGGGGGATGGAATTTGGCAGAGGTGGGGTTTAACCACCCGCATTTAGTAGTAGTATTTAGCATCTTGTTTTTAATAGTTTGCTAGTACTATTTTTTTTTTTTTTTTTGAGGGCTAGTACTATTTAGATTCAGAGAAGCTAATATTGCTACTCTTATGGAGTTGAGGCTATATATGTTGCCTATGTATGCTGATTGTATGAAGTGTGGCTATAGGAGTTCTGTATTACTAATTGCGGAGCTCTTTTAAGTGTAAATTTTCATGTTTTGGATGCTAATGAGAAGTGTTTCTTCTATTGGTACTATAGTCTACAAAAGTTCTGTTTTTACATTCTTCTTCAGTTCTTCTTCTTCATTATCAACAAGCATTTAATTTGCCTCAAAAAAAAAAAAACAAGCATTTAATATTTCCTCTGTCCCATTCTATTTTCCTTTACACATATTCCAATTACATGTGATGATGTGACGGATAATTTTGACAAATGGCAACAATTGACTGAGGTCACAACTCACAAGAAGTTACAGCAATTTGTAAGATAAACTACTTGGACTCTCTGAAAGAAAACCCATCATTCCTACTGCGTGCATGAAGCCCAAAGATAGAAGCCCGTCAGTGATTACCATGAAAAATAAGATACAAGCCAGCCCCCACTACTCCACAACTCCCACAAGCGTGGTAGATTTGTAGGAAATAGCTTTCCAAGTTAATGATTTTGCCGCCTCCAGTACGTTCCCTATGAAACCAGTATAATTGTATAAATAGTGCAGAACTGCAGATCAATGAGTCAAAGTATGGCTCGATTACGTATTAGCTCATTAAAAACTCTATAACTAATAAGTTTTCATTTGGGTGTATCTAATTCAAACTTGTTGTCTCTACTAAAAAAACATTCAATTAATCAGTTTAGATTCTTGCTATCGATACAGGGGTAAACATTTTTCTTGTTGGATTGTGTACACTTCAATAACGAAATTCACGAGGCAATAACCTTAATTAGTTAGAATTGTACTCAATGTGGATGTGTTTTAAACAACAATGCCAGTGCCTCCAAACATATCAGCTCATAGCTTGCTCCACGCATCCAGCCCTATGCACCCAATTTATCTATGTAATAAATTCCTTCGCTAACTGTTACCCTACGAAGTTGAATAATAATTACTACGTATCATTTAGAACAGTTGGAAGGAAACCAATTTCGGTTTGTGAAGCAGATGGTCTGATACAAATAGGTAACATTAACATCTAGATATGTTTTATGTACCCGTACTACTTATCAGAACACCCATATGGGAACGTGTTAATATGTATCCCACAAAAGCAGAAAAAGCACGCAATATGATGAATTAAAGGCAGCAAATTTCTGGCTGGTGCAAGTCGCACTGGACCAAACAATACTACCTTAAAACAGTTAAACTTTAATTTTGGGACCAAAAGAAAAGAGAAAGGAGATTTTGCTGGATTGTGTATTTGTGTTCTATGGTGAAGAAGCCATTTGTCCCATCTAACATGGAACTGCCACTTCTGTTGCGAATTCGGTTGATGTTTCTATTGATAGTCAATGCATTTAGAGCATTTAATTCCCATATGTTCATGAGGAAATTTCTTGTTCGGTGTCGTCTGTGTATTGTGTACCACCCTTCTCGGTTCTCTATACATTTCAAATGGTTTTCAATTAACGAGTTGTATAATGGTTGTTCACTTAATTTCTTAGTTATTCAGGGACTTAAGATCTTCAAAGGTTTGATCCTTACTCATTAAAATAAAGCATATTTTTTTTTTGACAAGCCGTTTATCTCTTAAGAGAGCACTTATATACGCCGAAAGAATTAGTCACAAATTTTGGTATTGGAACCCTTGATTAAATCAAAAAAATAAATCAAATACTTTTTTTCCATCTCTTCACTAAGGTGTAATGAAATGATATACACTTTTTATGAATAACTCCATCTCAAGCTCGGTTTTTTTAATTGATTTTTTTTTTTCCAGTTTGACAAATAAATGAGTTTGAATATGAATACTTTACTACTCATTTATTTAAGTTCATATATAGGATGAGTTTTTCATACAATTCTACCTGGACATTCAAAAATTCTTATAAGATATAAAGTCAACAAAAAAAAAACTATTGTATTAAAATAGAATAATAAAGCTTTCCATTTTTTCCCCTAATATTATAAGTTCTTTTTAGTACGATAATGATACTCAACTTAATGAATGATAAAGATTTCGCTCTATTCAAATTAAAGGTTGAGATGAGATTGTTTTGCTATCTACTACAAAGCACTTACAAGTATGCATTGAAGAGTCTCTAATTGTTATTATGATGTCAAATTGTAAAGGGTTTTGGATCGGGGAAGACAATTTTGAATCTTAGTTAACATGGAGAAAGAAGTATTAATAGTTGCTTTTTAGTATCTCGCATTATGAGAACAAAAGTTAGTTTAAGTGTTCATAACTCTCTTAGGCCCTGTTTTTTTGGACTTACTAGACCTGAAACTTATCTAAACTTATCTTATTTTTGCTGAACTTATCTGATCTTAACTTATTTTTGCTAAACTTATATTAACTTAACTTATTTTTGCTGAACTTATCTTAACTTAACTTATTTTTGCTGAACTTATCTTAACTTAACTTATTTTTGCTGAACTTATCTTAACTTAACTTATTTTTGCTGAACTTAACTTATTTTTTTCTGAACTTATTACAACTAAATTGAACTTTATTGAATCTTA
>CAAKMY010072330.1:0-18972 GCA_901111285.1 Corrigiola litoralis
AAAAAAAAAAAAAAAAACTCGTTAGCCAACTTCTTTCACTGTATAAATGGTAATCTATGGTAGGGGAGTCGGTAATATTTCAGCTTATGAAATCTCAATATACTTTTATTCTAATATTTTGTTGGATTTAGCTGATCCCAAGCCCTTCTCAGCCTCTTCTCTAACCAATAAGTTAATAAAGATGACACAGGCTTTACTAAAATGTGGCGGCAACTACTTTCTTGGGACCAATAACTTCCTTTCTTATCTGTTATTATACAATTGTCCTTGTTAAATCTTCAAGTACTTGTGACTTAGTGCAAGTGTTTAGAAAATTACTCTTTGAAACTGAGCACATTGATATAGCAATATGCTTCTTAGCTAAGCTGATTAGTGATTATTTTCTGTTGAGATCTTGGCCGAGCAGAGTATGCTCTAGTGAAGTGGTGTTTAATTTTCCTTATCAAGAAGTGGAATGTACAAAGAAGTGGAAAGGAAACTGAATTATTTATTCCTCTAGTTTGGCTTGTTTGAAGAAAGGGAATCGTAATCCTTAGTCCTTGTACTTTTGCCTGGGTTAAAAAGCTGAAACAATTTCTCTGACAAAGTTCCTGACTTCCTGCATCAGTACCTCCTTTCACATGCCTCACCACCTTCATGCACCCAAGAGTCGACGACATCACCACCCCCTCACCCTCACCCTCACCCTTCCCCTTCTTTCACCCTTTCCCTTGTCATGTAGCTCATAAGTACCACCACTGCTTGGATAAAACTACTGCCAGCTGCTGCCCTCTTTTTCCTCCTTTCAAACTTGGAAATGGCCTTTCTATAATAAGATTTGAGGTACAGGGCTGGGGCGGATCCAAGAATTCAGAAGGGGGGTAGGCCATGCTAGGGTTCTACATTTTTCTACCAAATTTCATAAATTTGAGGGTAGCCTATACCCCCGTCTACTCTGAGAATCCGCCCTGGTACAGGGTGCGAAGATTCATGTCTTGGCCATTGTGGCTGGGCTAGCTCAAATAAGAAGGAAAGTCTGACAGCAGCTGCGGGGTTTAGACCTTCTATGAGATTATGATGAATATGTGGACTGTACTGTGGGGTAATATAAGCAGTAGAAAGTGCTGTGACATATACCGTGTCAGGAAGGTGGTGGACTTTCATTGTAGTGAACTGAACATGGTGGCTTGTGTAATCCCTAATTAAAGCAGAATTTTGAACGTTTTTGTTTTGGGGATAGGGGCCACAGAAGTATGTATAGAGGATTTTAGCTTATTCCAGGTAAAAAAAATGTTATTAAATTACTATTGAAGTACATTGTTTAATCTTGTTACGTAGCTGGTAGAAACACAATGTCTAAAGTAAATTAAAGCTAGGATTTATTGCTGCATAGATTGGGACATTTTTGTCCTTAGTATTCCGAGTATATATATGAATACTTTGTCTTGGAATAATACACAACTTGATCCTGGATCGCGGGAAACTATCTCTTGTTTGAATTAGCCAATGGCCAGGGCTGGAATGTTTGAATAATTGACCACAGGTTGATCTTTCTTAGAGCTTAGGTTTTGTGTAAGAAGTTGATTGTACTTACTCGAGGACACAGTACTACATTAAGTGAGAGATTTCTGTCTCAGTTTTATAATGTTTCATGCCTTTTGAAATATCCTGACAGCCCTGCCTTGACTAGAATATTCAGATAGGTGTTTCTGTTTGGACCTATTGTTTTTATTTCTGGCTTAGACATTAGTTTTCATCTCTTATTGCTTGCTTAGGTTATGTAGAACCTTGAAATTATAGTTAAAGTTTTTTTCTTGTGGTGAATTAGTGCAGCATAAAGCATTAAGCATAACCAATTGCCAATTACCAAGTACCTCAGCAGAGTAGGATCTGTGTATCTTCCTCGTCTCTGTATTTTAGTTGTTAATCCCATATTAAGTTTTAAGGTTTTGTTCTGAACTTGATAAATGGTATGTGTCTTAGGAAGATAAACGGTATGTGTTATAGGACCAACTCTTATGCTTCTTATGAGTGGTGGAATTGCTGATGTTTCTGACTCGTGAAAGGAAACTATGCATTACTTATTGATCGAAAAGATGATGCTTTGAAGCCAATAAAGCTGCAGGATTTTGTAGTTTTATTTGTTGAGCCCTCAACAGATTATAGGAGATTAGTCTTTTGTCTTCTTTCTTAAAATATATAGCAATCTTTTATGTGTGGCATTACTGATGCGGGTTTCTAAATGCCAATTTCAGGGGTCTGTGCTGAAGTTCTATCCTTTGTTTTGAACCAACATAGAGTGGCTTCACATGTAACGGATGTGATATCATGTCTGTATTGCTTGAAGGTCTCCCGGATGCTGTTGCCCTAAGATGTCTTGCTCATGTTCCATTTCACCTGCATCCTAAGTTAGAGCTTGTAAGTCATACATGGAGAGATGCCCTTCGCAGCCGTGAGCTATTCAAGGCCAGGGAAGAGGTTGGCTCACAAGAGGAACTTCTATGTGTGTGTGCCTTTGAGCCAGAGAACTTGTGGCAGCTATATGATCCTGTCCACGATATCTGGATAACAATTCCTGTTCATCCGTCAAAAACCAGGCATCTGGCTCACTTTGGAGCTGTCTCCACTGGTGGAAAGCTATATGTGCTTGGTGGTGGGAGTGAAGCTGTTGACCCTTTGACTGGTGATCAGGATGGAAGTTTTGCTACAAATGAAGTCTGGTCATATGACCCTGTTATGAGGAAGTGGGCTCAGTGTGCTCCGATGCTGGTTCCGCGTGCGATGTTTGCATGCTGTGTCTTGGATGGTAAGATAATCGCTGCTGGCGGTTTTACCAGCTGCCGGAAATCAATTGCACGCTCAGAAGTTTATGATCCTGAAAAGGATATATGGGTTTCAATTCCAGATCTGCCTTACACTCATAATTCAGCTTGCTCTGGAGTGGTAATTGGTGGAAGAATGCATGTTGTGCACAAGGGGCTTTCAATGGTGCAGGTCCTGGTGAAGCCTTCTGATGGTTGGATGGTGGAAGACTATGGCTGGCTTCAGGGCCCAATGGCAGTGGTTAACGGTGTTCTTTATGTTATGAGCCATGGCCCTATCTATAGGCAAGATCGCGGAACAAGAAAAGTGGTGGTTTCAGCACATGAAGTTAGAAAGAGAATTGGATCTGCAATGATTGGTTTGGGAGGAGAGATTTATGTGGTTGGAGGTGTGATTGGTCCAGATCGATGCAACCGAGATATCAAGCCCACATCTGATGTTGATGTTCTCACTGTAGCTAGTGAGCGGCCGGTATGGCGTCGTGTCACTCCTATGTCCAGGTGTCGTGGGACCGTACTTGGATGTACGAAACTGAGAATTTAGGGATCTTTGAAGAATGCCATGCTGTGTTGTAAGAATTGTGCCTTTGTTGAGGCTTGGCACCCTCATGATAAAATGAATGCACGGGGGATGAGCTTCTCCGTTCCCCCCTTGATGTAACAGCTTGTTAGTCCTCGTTTTACTTGATTACGAGATGCTGAAAAGTTAATATAGGCAACAGATGGACATGGAATGTAAAGTTTCTGTTAGAAGAATTTGCCAAATTCTTTGAGCTATTGAGCGAGTACTTTGTTTTCTCTTCTTCCCTAGACAGTGAAAACCTTAGAGCGAAGTTTGATCGAAATTTGCTGGATATAACAATAAAGGGAGACTTCATTGTTTTGACTAGTATTCTCACTTAACTGAGAGCTTTGTGCGCTCTTTTCAACCAGCAAAAATAGATAATAAAAAGGCTGGAAGTATGGATTAGAAAGAACTGCTGCGAGAGCATGAATGGGTTCTTTTCTCCTCATGATATAACAATAAATGAGTGGTCACTGGTCAGCTACTCAGCACCAGCTGGTTTGTTCTGAAGGCCACATTGAAGTCTGTCTTCTCGTCAATAACTCTTCAAACTATCACCAAAGATGGCTCCTGCGAGATGCAGGGTCTGAGGAGGTCCAAGATGTATGTAAACTTACCCTTTAACTAACCTATGATGATTAGTAGAGAAGTTGTTTCCAATAGACCAACAAATACAGTTTCTGTACAATTTAATAACTCTTCAGCATTTAGACTTGTAGTCTGTTCTGATAAATTAAATTCAGAGGAGGATATTAAATAAAAAGAGCAATCAGACAATGTATACAGAAGTTCAATCTCAAACTCAAAAACAATGTTTCAGTTTTCTTGTTTGCTCAACAAATGTGCAGCTAGTGAAGATCTATTCACATTTTACACTGTTCAATTTCTAAGAGAGAAACAAATAGCACGTTCAAGTCCTTTAAACTCAATGACTATTCTCTGAGGTTTGCGAGAACTCTTCTCATTCTATTAGGTTTGCGAGTCATGACCCTCAAATTCAAAGAACATTGCACAGCTACACCAAGCCAGGATGCAACATGGCACAGATCATGAATCTAAATGTGCTACGGCGACTGTCTAGATGCCAGTTCGACAACCAAATGAGCATCTGCTTAGTCCAAACTCCTTTTTGGTGGTTGCGGACGACAAATATGCTCAGCCTCATCATGTCCTTTAGATTTCCCTCCAGCTACCGCTTGAACTCATGTCACTCTGCTAGTCTCAGCAATCCCAAAGTTCTGAATTCAGAGCGTAAAATATCTAGTGTCAGTTTCTTTCCAAAGAAAATTACTTGGTCTTCTCTCATAAAAGGGAGCAAGATTGCCTATCAATTCTGTGATGCGTCTGAATAAATTATCAGATCAATAATTACAGATTCCAAAACACCATACATATTCACAGGATCAGTCAGTTTCCAGATACGACTCGAGACAATGCAAATAGTCATCCCTGCAGCCCACAAAAATCTTCCCACCAACCATGACTGGTGAAGAGAATATATCTCCTGGAAGAACAATTTCTGCAAATTTCTTATGCATATTCATCAGTCTACTACCTCCATCAACAATGCAACTTACCCGAAGCAAAATAACTTTTCCCGAACTAGAGCAAATGCAAACCAACCTCTCAGAAGGAAAAGAAGGATCAGATATTAGCTGTATATTGTCATCAACATATGCTGAAGCTGTTATCGGATCTCCAACATTGTATTCCCACAAAATACCTCCCGATTCCAGCTCAAACGAGTATATACGCCCATTCCTAGAACAGACAAGAGCCTGAGAACCAAGTGCCTTAGATATGCAGGGTCCAGCAAATATTGGACCGTCAGTTGTAACCCTCCAAACAACAGACCCTTTTGGATTTACACAAACAACACCCCCACTGACTAAGCAACATATGACATTGCCATTATAACTGATGGAAAGCGATCCAAAGACGGGAGCTTCAAGCTCAAGCAACCACAGCTGCGAAAATGCTGAAGCCTTCAATGATATAGCCGTTAGACGTCCATTGGTTGTACCTACGTAAAGTATTTCAAGTGCTTCATCAATTGCAGGGGATCCAAATATACTTCCATTGCAAGGAAACTGGTGAACACAGCAATGATTCCTATAATTAAGACCATATAGCGTATGATCATGTGATCCACACCATATAAGGTGCCTGCATCTGTCTACAGTGGGCTGTGACTTCACTTCACCGCCAGTTAGGAAAGTCCAGTTTATGATCCCTTTCAGCATGTCGATAAAGTATATATTTCCTTGGTAGCATCCAACTACAACTTGAGAAAAGTCCCCGTCAACCACAGCTGAACACTCAATTCGACCCTCTAGTTTCATCTCCCACCGCACAACACCATTTCTACCATTAACACAGAGAAACTTGTGGGAATGAGATCCTACAAAAATTAGCATTTCCCCATTCTTAAAAGCAACTAATGGTGATGCATCAACACAAGAGTCCATAGGCACTCCCCATATTTTCCGCAAGGAACCTATGCTGTTTTTTGGAAGCTCAACTTCCGAGATTTCCGGCCTTAAGTCTTTGAACCCAAAGTTGTTATTATACATTACCTTGTTGCAACGGCCCAGTGAACATTCAGTTGGAACCAAGCGGGAATCCCAAGGAAAGAGACTAATCGAGGTTACACCTGTGAGATATGAACAAAAATCAGTGCCCACCTTCAGGTGCTTAGAGGTACCATGCTCATCACTGTGAGGTGAGAATTTTTCACCACGTTTTCGGGACCGAAGAAAACCTGTGTTTCTAGTATCAGAAGAATGAAGCAAATCCTCCTTTTGAGTATCTGGTAATGTTTCCCACTTTATTTGGTCGTGAACCTCAAGGCCATCTTTCTCCATAAGAGCCTTCTGAAGTTTTGAAGGACTCGGAAACATATACATCAATCTCATATCAATTCCTAATATATGAGCAACATGAGCTGCCATGATGGAATCGCCACCTAACACAAAAAAGTCATCATCACTACCAACTTCTGCAACATCCAAAGCATTGTAAAAGGCTTCTCTGATGTGTTCCAAGGTTTTACTACCATTTATATGCTTGTCATTTGGACCTCTGATTTGGGAAAAAAAGCTAGATAGTAATGTGTAGTCAACTTTTCCAGTGGAAGATAAAGGAATTGTCTCAGTACAAACAATGTCCTTCGGAACCATTACTGAGGGAAGTCTGTCAACCATCCAAATTTTTATGGACCCTAAAATTTCAGACAATTCAGTTTTGTGTTTTAATACCAAAACAGCTCCGAGAAAGGCATGCTCCTCTCGCTCATTGCAGAAAGCTACAGCAGCATCGGCAATGCTAGGATGTCCTCTTAACACATCCTCTATCTCCTCCAATGCAATACGTTGGCCATTCACCTTTATGGTCCGGTCTTTTCTTCCAAGGAAAACCAAGTCACCACCTGGCAGTCGTCTAGCAAAATCACCTGTTCTATAGTAAAGGTTGCCACTTGGATGCCCATCCGCAGAAACAGATTCATCTCTCACCCTCACGCGGTCCCATGGCATGATATTACCTTCAGAATAGTAGCCACTCGAAACGCAAACACCCCTTACACATATCTCCCCCTCATCCCTCTTTCCATCGTCTTCAATAAGCTTAAGGTCACAATTAGAGATAGGCTCACCAATAGGAACACTGCTCAGCATCTCATTCTCAAGCATCTCCGCCAACCGTTTGCAGTCAAAGAACATACAATCACCAGACACCTCAGTGCTTCCATAAATATTCAATATACAGGTCTTGGGCAACACCCTACAAAGCACCTTCCACAACGACACAGCAAACACTTCACCACTCAACACCAACAACCTCAATGAACACTCCACTCCCTCCGAATACCGACCCTCTAGAGCAGGAACAAGTACCCTCATCAACGACGGAACCGCGACCATCCTAGTAACACAGTAATCATGCAGAAAATCAACCATCCCAAACAAATTCCCCTTCAACACATCAACAGGGGGCACAACAAAAGTACACCCTGCAATCACAGGAGCTAAAAACTCCTGCAGATGATCAACAAAACTCACAGATGTCTTAAACAATAACACATCATCCTCACTCAATGGATACAACTCTTGCATCCACAAAAACCTGTTCAAAATCCCTTCTTCTGTCCCACAAACACCCTTAGGCTCACCAGTAGACCCTGAAGTATACATCAAGTAACAAAACTCCCTCAATCCTCCACTCTCACAAGGCCAAACTAACTCCAACTCCCCACATTTCTGCTCAAACAGACCATCCACAGAAATGCATGAAACAGCAATCTTGCAACAATTTACCAACCAATGTGACTTATCAACCACATGGGCACTCTTTTTTCCACCATAATTCAAACACCCAACAATCAAACCAACATTAGAAGATGAAATTACTTTCAAGATCCTTTCTTTAGGCCAAAAAGGGTCTAAAGGAAGAAATGCAGCACCACACCTTAATATAGAAAGCACAGTAATGACATATTCTACAGAAGGTACCATGTAAACTCCTACCAACTTTGTTTTACCATTGAGTTTGTGATTAGCTGAGGTTGGTTTGATCAAGGAGGGGTCATCACCACCGTTGATGATGTGGTGGAGCTTGGAAGAGAGGGAATCAACGGCTGAGGATAGCTGTGAGAAAGTGAAGAATTTGTCACCATCATGATCAAGTTTGGAGTGTTGGATGATGGCTAGTTTTGTTGGGTTAGTTGATGCTGATTGGTGGAAAGCATGGGATATGCAGCAGAGTGAAATGTGCTTTTGTTTGTCAGCAGACATTTTAGTTCAGTTCCCCTGTACTTTCTCTGTTTTTTGAGCTCCGTGGCAGGGCTTATTTGGTTTCAAATATGAGCACAAAGTCACTCATAACAATACCATCTTGTAAATTTGTAATAGTCCATAAATGTTATGAATTATGCCAATTTTCAATAAACTATTTCGGGGCCCAAACAAGGTTTTTTGGTGGACTATAATCCACAAAAAACAGCTTTTTAGGTCGATTTTTTATTTTTAGGGAAATGTTATGAATATGACCAAGCATGCTCAAAGGGTGTATTGGAGCATAAATGAAACATGTGGCAATGTCCTTTCTCCTTCTTGATAGTTTTACGGTTTGTTTAGCGCTCGATTCGAGCATGTGCATAATGAACAAAACCGATGTTTTGAGCTATGCCTAGGATACTTTTTGCCAATTTTCTTGTTCCATTGATCATTGTATGTATCTAGGATGCCACATGCCAATTTTCAACCAATTCTATTTCGGGGCCGAAACGAGGTTTTTTCGTGGGTATATAGTCCACAGAAATCGGCTTTTTGGGTCGATTTTTTATTTTTCGGGAATTGTTTCGCAACTGACCAAAAATGCTTATAAGGTGTATTGGAGCATAATTGAAGCATGTGGCAATGTCATTCCTCCTTCTTGATAGCTTTACGGTGTGTTTATCGCACAATTCAAGCATGTGCATAATGGAAAAACCGATGTTTCGGGCTATGCCTAGGCTGCTTTTGCCAATTTTCTGTTTCCATTAACCATTATATGTATGTGTGAAGGATGCCTCAAGCCAATTTTCAACTCATTCTAATTCGGGGCTGAAACAAGATTTTTTGGTGGTCCACAAAAACCGGCTTTTTAGGTCGATTTTCGATTTTAAGGGAAACGTTCCGAAATTGACCAAGCATACTCATGAGGTGTATTGGAGTATAATTGAAGCATGTGGCAATGTAATTTTTCCTTCTTGATAGTTTTACGGTGTGTTTAACGCTAGATTCGAGAATGTACATAATAGACAAAACCGATGTTTCGGGCTATATCTAGGCTACTTTTTGCCAATTTTATTGCTCCATAAACCATATATGTGTCTAGTATGCTACATGCCAATTTTCAACCAATTTTATTTCTAGGCCGAAACGAGGTTTTTTCGTGCATTATAGTCCACAAAAACCGGCTTTTTAGGTAGATTTGTGATTTTCTGCGAAACGTTCCGAAATTGACCAAGCATACTCATAAGGTGTATTGGAGTATAATTGAAGCAAGTGGCAATGTCATTCGTCCTTCTTGATAGTTTTACGGTATGTTTAGCACTCGATTCGAGCATGCACATAATAGACAAAACCGATGTTTCGGGCTATGTCTAGCCACTTTTTGCCAATTTTTTTTGTTCCATTGACCATTATATGTGTCTAGGACGTTGCATGCCAATTTTCAACCAATTCTATTTCGGGGCCGAAACGAGGTTTTCTCGTGGGTATAGGCCACAAAAACCTGTTTTTAGTTCGATTTTTGATTTTCCGGAAAACGTTCCGAAATTGACCAAGCATACTCATAGGGTGTATTGGAGTATAATTGAAGCATGTGGCAATGTCATTTTCCTTCTTGATAGTTTTACGATTTGTTAAGCGCTCGATTCGAGCATGTGCATAATGAACAAAACGATGTTTCGGGCTATATCTAGGCTACTCTTTGCCAATTTTCTTGTTTCATAAACCATTATATGTGACTAGGATGCTACATGAACATTTTCAACCAATTCTATTTCGGGGCCGAAACGAGGTTTTTTCGTGCATTATAGTCCACAATAACCGGCTTTTTAGGTTGATTCTTGATTTTCTAGGAAACGTTCCGAAATTGACCAAGCATACTCATAAGATGTATTGGAGTAAAATTGAAGCATGTGGCAATGCCATTTTTCCTTCTTGATAGTTTTACGTTGTATTTTGTGGCCGAAACGAGGTTTTTCTCGTGGGTTATCCACAAAAACCGACTTTTTCGGTCGATTTTGGATTTTTCGGAAAAACTTCCAAAAGTGACCAAGCATGCTTATAGGGTGTATTGGAGCATAATTGAAGCATGTGACAAAGTCATTCCTCTTTCTTGATAGTTTTACGGTGTGTTTAACGCTAGATTCAAGCATGTACATAATGGACAAAACCGATGTGTTGGGCTATGCCTAGGCTACTTTTTGCCAATTGTTTTGTTCCATTGACCATTATATGTGTCTAGGATGCCGCATGCCAATTTTCAACCAATTCTATTTCGGGGTCGAAACGAGGTTTTCTCGTGGGTTATAGTCCACAAAAACCGACTTTTTAGTTCGATTTTTGATTTTCCGGAAAACGTTACGAAATTGACCAAGCATACTCATAGGGTGTATTGGAGTATAATTGAAGCATGTGTCAATGTCATTTCTCCTTCTTGATAGTTTTACGGTTTGTTTAGCCCTCGATTTGAGCATGTGCATAATGAACAAAACCGATGTTTTGGGTATGCCTAGGCTACTTTTTGACAATTTTCTTGTTCCATTGACCATTATATGTCTCTAGGATGCCACATGCCAATTTTCAACCAATTCAATTTCGGGGCCGAAACGAGGTTTTTTCGTGAGTTATATAGTCCACAAAAACTGGCTTTTTGGGTTGATTTTTGAATTTCCGGGAATTGTTTCGAAACTGACCAAAAATGCTTATAGGGTTTATTGGAGCATAATCGAAGCATGTGGCAATATCATTCCTCCTTCTTGATAGCTTTACAGTGTGTTTAGCGCTCAATTCGAGCATGTGCATAATGGAAAAACCGATGTTTTGGGCTATGTCTATGCTGCTTTTGCAAATTTTCTTGCTCTATTAAGCATTATATGTGTCTAGAATGCCTCATGCCAATTTTCAACTCATTCTATTTCGGGGCTGAAACGTGGTTTTTGGTTTACAGTCCACAAAAACCGGGTTTTTGGGTCGATTTTTGATTTTTAGGGAAATGTTCCGAAAGTGACAAAGCATGCTCATAGGGATTATTGGAGCATAACTGAAGCATGTGGCAATGTCATTCGTCCTTCTTAATAGTTTTACGGTGAGTTTAGCTCCCGATTCGAGCATGTGCATAATGGACAAAACCGATGTTTCGGGCTATGCTAGGCTACTTTTTACCAATTTTCTTGTTCCATTGACCATTATATGTGTCTAGGATGCCACATACCAATTTTCAACCAATTCTATTTCAGGGCCGAAACGAGGTTTTGTCGTGGATTATAGTCCCCAAAACCGGCTTTTGGGGTCGATTTTTGTTTTTTCGGAAAACATTCTGTAAGTGACCAAGCATGCTCATAGGGTGTATTGGAGCTTAACAGAAGCATGTGGCCAATGTCATTCCTCCTCCTTGATAGTTTTACGGTGTGTTTAGCGCTCAGTTCGAGCATGTGCATAATGGACAAAACCGATGTTTCGGGTTATACCTAGGCTACTTTTTGGGAATTTTTTACCATCCATGCGTCCCACTAGGCTCGAGTTCAGGCTAAACCCAATTGATAAACAAAACAAAACAAAAAAACTAAGGACTATGGTAAATGAAATAGCGCAAATTATTTAGAAAAAGGTCTAATGTTGACTAAAAATTGGACGTACTCATTATTGGTCTTATATTGGTCACTTATGGACTTAAAGTGGTTGTTAAAAGTGGTCACCAACCACTTTTAGCCATACCGTGACCATTTTAAGCCCGTCTAATTATAAGTCAAAATTAAGAGACTAGCTGATGAAAAAGTTGCGAGGAAAGGAAAGGGTTGGGCTAATGCAATTTAGGCCATCTATCTCCTAATCTCATAAACAGCCAGCCCATCGCTTTTAAGTAAGGATTGATGAAGTGATGAATGAATGATGGATAGTTAGAAAATCCTAAACCCTGCAAAACCCTAGTAAAGATTCAACTTTGTGAGACCTTGCAAGCAACAATGGAGGAAGAATGTAAGGTAGAAACAAATGGGACCCACATGGAAGAAAAAGAAAGTGAAATAATGGTGGATGAGAAATCATACCAAACAGAGGTTGCTCCTGCTCTCATTGCTCTTCACCCTTTTGATCACTCTGTTGCTGTGGCTGTTGGGTCTGATCTCCGTGTTTTTGATCTTCTGTAAGTCATTTATGCTTCACTATTATGTTTGTTGCCTGATTGGTGATGATGGTTTTATTCGGGTTATTGTTTAGTGTTGATTATGTTTGTTATGAGCTGAGAGTTTGTTGGTTGTGAAATGGCTTATATAGTTATATCATATATGACCCTTTGAGCGTCTTTTTATCGCGAAGTAGCTAAAAGGTTGGTGCCCTTCGGCTCAAGGGTCAATTGGAAACGGCTCTTTGTGTTAATTATGTTTCTTGGAAGAAGTGTTGGATTTGAGTTTTATGAGCTGAGAAATGGTGCGTTGCAAAATGCTTGTATGCCCCTTTGCACGTCTTTTATCGTGAATTAGCTAAAAGGTTGGTGTGATTGAGCTTAAGGGTCAATTGGCAACGGCCTCTTTGTGTTATTGCAATGTAGGGGTATGGCTGCATATACCTTACCCCTTGCCCCGCTTTGGCAGGAGCCTCTATGTAGGCACTGGGGTAGTGATATTGTTGGAAGCTTAATTGGGCTCAAATTTTGTGTTTTATGAGTTGAGGAATTGTTTGTTGCCAAATGCTTCATTAACCATTCACGCGCCTCTTTTATTGTGGAGTAGCTAAAGGTTGGTGCGCTTCAGCTCAAGGGTCAATTGGCAACGGCCTTTGTGTTATTGCAATGCATGGGTAAGGCTGCATAGACCCGAACCCCACTCCTTACCCCGCTTGGGCAGGAGCCTTTTTGTAGGCATTGGGGTGATGATGTTGTTGAAAGCTTAAATGAACTCAAGATTTAAGAAAGGTTTAATTTTTAGAGGATTCTTCATTGCTTTTTGATGGCTAATAATGGTTTTATAAATCATTCTTTAGTGTTGGGTATATTCTTGAAGAACAAATTGGTTTTGGGCTTTTGTGAGCTGAAATGTGCTCTGAGGAGTTTGTTTCAAAATTTAGCTAAACGTGTTGGAGGGCGTTATAGAAGGAAATGGAATGAAGATATTGACTTATGCAAGCTTAATCTATTCAAAGTTTGATAAAGTTTCGATATTTTTTTTTCAATGTGAGATTGATATATTTAAGCTTAATTGTACTAAAATTTGAGGAAAAATCACAATTTCAGGGACTCATCTGTCTTAGAGACTTATACGTTCTTTGTTTGCATGTGGTGTTTTTGGAATTTCTGGTGGGCAGTATGTTAAAATCGGTTTCTTTATGGCAGTTTGGAACATGAATCCTCAATTTGTTGGTTTTCTTACCCTGCAGAAAAAATTGTCCAGTCTCTTTAGCAGATGAAACTAAGGGGATGCTACATAAAGACTCTATTAGAGCTGTACGTTTTAGTGAAAAAGGAAACCTTTTGGTGTCTGCTGGGGATGACAAGCTCGTTAAAGTTTGGAGTTCAGAAACTTGGCAATGCCTCTGCACTGTGTAAGTACCTGTTTAGCCATTTTGATTGTATATGTTGAAGTGTGATTAGCAATGTAAATTACTGCTATTGTTTAGATATGGGGTTACTTGCATTGTCTAGTGCCTTTCACAGATTGCAGTGAAGTTATTTAAGTGAGTGACGTTGAATTCTAAATTATTAGACCAAAAATATTTGTCCGGAAACTCGTTATCCGTATATTGCGATTAGGGCAAAATGAATATATTAAATTTGGTTGAGCTGAGTAGCGTAGATTTTCTTTGAAATGATTTTGCGCTACAGTTGTAATGACGATAATGACTTCTTTGCTTTGGTGGTTGGCTTACTAAAGTTATCTAGATGATTGAATGTAACAGAAACTCAGAGAAGAGGGTAAGCGCAGTTGCTGTAAGCAAAGATGAACTGTATGTCTGTTTTGCAGACAAGTTTGGAGTTGTTTGGGCTGTTGATCTTGCCCCGCTTGCTGAAAATCAACCTGTCTCCAGCCAACCGGTGGCAATTTTTGGTCATTACTGTAGCATCATCACGAGTCTGGTACCTCAGACTTTGCTTTCACCACGATTTCCTCCCAGATTGACCGTATCATGCTATTAAGCTGTAGGTTCTTCTTGCAGGAATTTTCACCAGATGGACAATTCATAGTCAGTGCTGATCGGGACTTTAAAATTCGTGTAATCTCACTTCCATTCCTCTCACCTGTATTATGCATATGATCCTACTTCATATTTTGTCTGATATCATTTACCTTTATTTGTGACAGGTTACTGTGTTCCCGAAGAACCCCTTAAAAGGAGTGCATGAGATTCAGAGTTTCTGTCTTGGTCATTCGGAGTGAGTCCGCATGTCATCCTGAATCCCCCCCCCCCCCCCCTTCATAAATAGTGGTGATAAAATGGTTTGATAAACTTTATCATTGAGATCTCTTTTCTTGAATGTTAAAGGGGTTACTCTGCTTACCTGATTGGGAGTTGTACTGCTCAACAGCCGCCTCATTGGCAATTGATAATTAAGGAATTGGGATTCCCACCTTCATCCTCCTAAACTTTGGACCCTTTACTTTCTTTTGTTAGGACCCTTGAGTAGTTGGGTTGACATGTATCAAGTGAATTTGGATTTGGCACATTGGGCATGTTGAGAAATGGACTGAATCATTCATGAACATGTTCTGTGTCATGTTAAATGCTACTAGGATAATTTAATTTAGATCCTTGTCTATAGTCTGTTAAAAAACTATCTTCTGCGTTTTCAGGTTCGTAACTTGTCTTCGTTTCGTACGTAACTCAGAGTTCCCTCAGGGCTTTCTTGTTTCAGGAAGCGGTGATTCAACTGTGAGTAATTTTTTTTCTTTGTTTATGGAATATATTTAAATCATTCGTTGTTGGTCTTCTTTTTTTTTTTGGGAAAGTGGGGGGGGGGGGGGGGGGTAAGGATGCAATCTACAGTCACTATGCAGTTCTAATTTCTATCATCCTCCACAGGTATGCTTGTGGGATGTTACATCTGGATCACTTCTTTGTACAAATGAAGTGGGAAGAGAGGTAGGTCAGTACTCATAAGCAATAAACTTTCAATCACTTCTTAAACTCTCCAACCCAATATCTTAGGGAAAAGTGGGGAGAGAGGTAGGTCAATACTCATAAGCAATAAGCTTTTACTCGCTTATTAGGATCTCCAATTTAAAGTTTTAGTGAAAAGTAGAAAAACATACCGCTTGAATACTATCTACAATCTGCTGAATTCAAGTAAGTCACTTTGATGTTGATAACTAATGAATTAATGAAACAGCTGCTTTGCCTTTTTTCTTTTTTTGATAAGATAACAAAGGATTATGTTGAGCTACGATAGTAGCCCCAACCTAAAGATTCCTTCAGAGGAACCAGTTGTTTACTGATTTGATACACCTACAAGGCAAAAGTTACAACCATTACTATTCTCTCCATATAAGACCAAACTTCCTACTTGCTTTATCACACTTGCCTAGGTGATACTTTGACCATGAATCATCCAAGTTATGAAATTGGTAAAATAATAAAATTAATAAGTTAGGTTCGTATTGAAAAATACTTTTACATGAATAAAGTTTATACTTTTTCTAATTATATATTTTGATTTATTGATGGTCAAATTATGATTTCAAATAGAGTCAAAGTCACTTGGTCTTGAATGGAGGGAGCTCTTAACAGTCACCAAAATGATTCATTGTAGTATCTTACCCCATAGCTAGCTACTGCTATGCCTCAGTTATGGTGTATTTGTATTGCCAAGTATCATGCTCTTACATCGATGTTGTTGTTTACCTGGTTTTCTGAAGGCAGGTGTACCAGAGGAGTCCCATCCTGCTGTTACAGATCTATGTGCCTCTTCTGATGGTTCATTAGTTGCAGTTGCAATTCAAAGGTAATCTATTTCAATTTCTTAATTCTGTGATTCCCTTCCTAGTATTGTTAGTAGGCTACCGTGTTCTTGTCTAGATTCCACGTATTATCTGATGTGTGTTTTACATTCTTTAGCTTTCAAGGGATTTTGCTATTGAGATGCGACCTCTCAGCCAGAACACTTTCTGTTCTCAAGGTATGGTGCACTTTCTGATATGGAGTAAATCAAAATAGAAATGAGTTTTAGCTGATTGCCATCTCCTGCAGGTGCTTTCAATACCTGGAGAAACATTCATCCCAACAAGGCTAGAGGTGATGTCGTCAGGAGACTCGTTATGGATGGTCACAGGTGCCTCAAATCTACCTGGTTCAAAAGATTCTTCCCTTGCGCGCGTCAAAGTCATGTCAGGTTTTAAAAAAGCGTCATCCGATGAATCTGATCATGAGACTAAAGTTTTGGAAGATCATGAAATACCTGGAGGAAAGCAATTGCTGGAAAAGTTGCAAGGTAGTGTATCTATAGAGAATGCAGTTTTCTCTGCTGCTGCTGATGCCATAAATGCTGCAATGAGCAATTTGTTGAGGAAAAAGCAGTATTCTAATGAGGGACGCGAGTTCAGAAAGAAGACCAGAAATGATAAGAAATTCAAACATTAACGCGGATTAGATAACTCTTAATAGACATTGAAGTTGTGCTGGATATAACCAAGCTTGTGACTTCACGCAATGCACGAAGTGAGAAATAGATTGTTACTCTGTACCATTTGTTGTATCATTAGTTGCTATACTGCAGCAATAGAATATTATACTAGTGTTTCACCGTCTCTTGATTCTCATCTTCAGGCATAGGAAGTCTAACCGTTTAAGAGGGTTGCATTTTACAGTAGAGCCAAGGACGATTCACTTCTGTAGTCTGCCCTTGACCTCTACCAGGAGGAACTAAGAATGAGCCATTGTTGTAGAGGGTAATGATCAGTTTTTTCTCTGGAGTGGTGGGTGGACTATATGATAAGCATTCGGTTCACACTAGGGTGAAGTCAGGTCCTAGGCTCTGGGATGAAATAATGTATGACATCTTCCAGTGCTTTAGATGAATCAAGGATTGCATGAAGTTGCCCGACCTAGCTTCTCGGAGGAAATGTCATAGATTCTCCCAAACTAGTCTAAAGATTGTTTGATATCTACAGCTTTTTGCATCTTATCTGCAAAAGTGCATTACAAGCTCTCACATAAAGCATTATTCCTACCAATGAAGTGACACATATGACGTTAAATGTTGACTATCTATGTCTCTAGTAAACATCTTATGGAGTTTATCATCAAAACTATTACGGAGTACTTGCAAATAAGCAACTTAATCCTCAATAATATGTTCGTATAGAACTTTAAGTGACCTGAACATATGATGTTCTGCTATGATGGAGCCAAGCTTTTACAAAAAGATATAGCTCAACATGGCCCGATGTTTTTCTTAAGCTACACGAAAAAACGCTAACTTTCTCAATGACTTGAGCCTAAGAAGCGCAACTCTGTGAAGTATGTAAGCATGACAACAGTGATTGGACTAATGCCACTAAATTCATGCCTATATTACTCGTTTTAAGGGGAAATTTCTCCTAAATTCCTATGATTAGAAATAATTTTGATTGTCCTTATCGTTATTCTTTATTCTTTGATGTTCACTTGCCTGGTTATGTCCCAATAGTATTTCATGTATTATGAGACAATGGTGTAGTTGATTGGGGCCTAGAGACAGGGACAAATCTTTGAGGGGTGGTTCCCTTTTCAAATCAAGTATTGACTACCCCCTTTTTTTTTTTTTTTCTTATAACTACCTTATCCTTACCTCTTTGTATCTAGTCTCACTCATAAACATGTACTACGTACTAGTACAGTGAGGAGTGTTCCACAATTATTGTAACAAGGTTGATCTTAAATATGGTGTCCTAACTCCTCACTGTAGTAGTATATCACTGACATGCTATCTGTCACAATCTAAATCAACAAATTTTATAAGCTCGGATGTAATAATACTAATGACACTACTAGCAGCATTAAGTTACACAGTCGCTTCCAATAATTGGATGCCAAATACTAATATTATACTCCTAGTAGTCTGTTTTGGGTCAAAGAAGCTATGTGTTTTGCTCTCAGCCAAATAAACTTCTTAAATCCAAATTTATGACAATCTTAAGTCTTACTGTACTGGAATACGGTACCATAATGAACATTAGCGTCATGGAACTTAAAATTCTGTTAATTCAGGGTTTGATGATCGTCTATTGCTCTTAACACTGTCACTTGTTGTTGACAGGTTGTTCTTTTATGGAATATTTCGACTTTCTTCGTGATGTACTGATGTTCATAAATTGTTTGAAGTCCTTAGACAAAGTTGATATGTACCTTTCTATATGTATGTTTTGCTATGAGAGAACGAGCTAGAAAGCAAGAATTTCTATATGTACACCTTTCTATTGTTAGATGGTGTTTACGTTAAATATGTATGCATACAAGGCTTATCTTCCCAAATTCTTTCTTTTTCGTTATCGCAATGAGAACTAGATACATTTAGGAAGCCTAAGTTTACGAGGGAGGAATGTTCGTCCTAATATTGGCTATGAGTTGTCTCGGTAACTCCGTTTGAATTCACAAATTTCCTTCCCATATAGCATAAACTGCTCTAATAAAATAAAGGAAAAATTGATATGAATAATCCGAACTATAGCCGAACAAACAAAAATAATCCCACCAACAGACATAAATACTAATAATCCTAAGTATCAACTATATTAACATCAATGGTCCTGAGATCATCGTCGGCGGAATTTCCGACCAACTTTATTATGTGGCTTTTTATTTTAATTTTTTTCAGTCAACAACTAGATGATGTGGCATATTGAGTTGGAATAAAGGGGCAAAAGGGTATTTT
>CAAKMY010072352.1:0-25814 GCA_901111285.1 Corrigiola litoralis
AAATTCTATCTCATTGGGATAGATGGCAATTACGTGTCTTATCATTTTTCAAAATTAGTTTTTAGGAAATTATCATTAATAAAAATATAAGATATGATACATTGTTAGTTATCCCATATTACCGCTAGACCCATGCATCGCATGGGCTTCAAGACTAGTCTGAAAACAAGACAGCAGAAATATTTATTGAAGAGTGTAATTAAAGAATGGGAAACATTATTATGTGTAGTAATGTAGTCAATCGAATACATCAATACGAGCTGTATTTGGAGCCCAAGTCTTGATTCCAAGCATCATACGGCCATACCTACCGTGAGCGGCACAAATTTCCTTTTCAGTTGGAAGTCATTGCTTTTCCGTGCGCCTTTGCGTGCCCAGTATGGGCAAGGCTGCGCATGCATGCATGACTGAGATTTCCTTGGCTAGCAGTGGCTTTACCAGTGCCTTCCTTATATAACAATATCTTTTTTATCGGAATTTCTGTACCACACAATTTCTGGACAATAGGCAAACACGAGAACAAAAACAAGCAAAAAGACAGGAACAACTAAGAATGAACAGAAGTGACCCTCTTAACAAACAGTTGTCAAATGAATAATATCATTGGACAGATCAGACTTAAGTATTGTTCTCATTGGACCAATATGATGCTAAATTTACTTTATTGCAATTATACAAATTCCCTTCAAAGGATATATTTCTGAAGTGAAGACAAACTCGATTAGAATTGCACTCATTAAGACCAAGTTTAGATTCAAAGCTATTTATCACTGGAAAGGAAAAGTATAATTTTATGCTCACAACTCGTGAAATGGTTTTTTAGACTAATTTAGATATAATTACAGGGGCGGATCCACGTGGGGGCCGGTGGGCCGGACTTTGGAAAAACAAAATTGAAAAAGTGTATTTTTGGAAGTTTTCTAATTTAGATATAAAGTAAAAGATGACATTTTAATCATAAATAGCTCTTTGGCTTATTGTTAGCTTCAAGTTAAGTAAAAAAATGAGTTTGTAGGAGGTACAGAGTTCAAGTCCCCCAATTGTCATTTTTCCATCTTAATATCGCAACTTTATCTTCCGCACCCACGGTACCACATTCCTAGATCGGCCACTGCATAATCATTACCTCAATATTATTTATAAAAAGGCTTTCGTAGCTCAAGTGAACATCTACCCCAATTATAAGGTTAGGGGTTCGATTTTTAGCAGCGACTTTGTCTAACAGGGATAAGGAGCGCGGAACGGGTTTCGAGTGTACGCAATCTTATTCTTGGTTTGCTAATTGCTATAATACATAGAAGTTATTTTCAATTGACCATTGAACTGAAAGTAAACCAACCATTTTGCTACTTGATGATGAGGATATCAGGATAATATGCGCGAACGGCTATATGAGCCAGTTTAATTTATTCCATATATTTGAAAATAAATTGATAATTTTGACACATTTTGGAAAAAATGAACATTCTTTTGTTATGTGAGTAACAATAGGATGTCTTTGATGAAGTCTATTATGTTTTATTGGCGAATCAGGTGTGTATTATTTGATGTGTCTTGAAAGAGTTTTTTGAAATTATTCTCCCAACAAGATAACATTGCATATATCCAAATCTCCCCGGCCAAATTGTCGATGTCTCTAGGGGATCTTTAAATGGATGATTGATGAAGTAATTCTGCATGTATTTTTTTTTTTGTGTAAAGTGAAAACATGAAGTAAAGTGGGTGGAGAGACAACAATTGTAAAAGTTAATCCCAATGATAAATATATTGCATAGAAGGAGACGGGTGAGACGAGACTGAAAGGCTATGGTTTTACAAGGTCATTATTTAATATAACTTTGTTAACGAGTATAAGTTGCTTCATAGAGTTCATAGTCATAAATCATACTCCGTAAATCATAAGTCTATATTTTGTATTATACGATACTCTGGCAGCAGATGATGATGGAATGCATGTAGTTTCGTCCCATTTTCAGTTGCAGGTCCGACCCCCACAAAAACAACAGAAGCATCCTTTTTTCTTTCAGGGTTAAACGCAAACGGAGGAAGTATCAACGCCTTGTCCCCGAGTGGCGTAGGCTTAGGGAAACTAGAAGGCTTTGCCTACCTTTCACTAACTTTTTTTGCAGGTCAACTATCGGGGTCAAAAGGAAGCTAAGGAATGACTCTGGGGGAGATACTCCACGCTTAGCTAGGAAGAAGGCTAATATGCTTTGTTTATTTATTTGTGTGTTTCTTTTGTTTAATCCATTGTCAAAAAAAAGAGTTTATCAATAGAAGTGATGGACATAAGAGAGATATGTATATGCTAGGCAGACACCACGATAGCTGAAGTAGCATATTAATCACTCTATGGGGCTATGGAGTATACGGTTCTCTTTGAGACAAGTTGAGCAACCAGCTAATATTTTGGAAAAGATATGCTTTCAACATCAGTCGAGAAGGAGATACACTGGCACATTCACTAACAAAGTTACTAAGCAGCGATGGAGACTGGCGATCAGAACTTGGATATGTTGAGTTTGGGCATATTATTAGAAAGGGTCCAAAAAGACCATAAAAGTGGGGAATTTGCATGAAGCACAATTGGGTGTAGATCAGGACTCAAGAGGGCTTTACACAGAGGAGTCATAATCATACAAGTTTTTTTAGCATCGATGCCTAGTGCTTGATTGAGTGCCGAAACAACACTGCCCAAATTAGTAGTACAATCTTCAGGAAACCAATAGCTTTGGGTTTACTGGGATTGAACATGACATAAACTTTCTAAATCAAACAATCTCATACTACCTTTTGTATCTATCAGATCTTTAGTTATCTCATAATCTAATCTGATGAACATACAATATTCTTTTCTGATATGTACCATGGGGAAAAGCAAGAAGAATGAGAACCGTATCTTCCAACAGGTAGCTCAAAGACATTATGAGTGTAGACAAATTGCTGAACAGCAGGCCAACATTGCCTTTGATTTTATTGTTGTTAATCATATTGTTGTTTACAAATTGTTGTCATAACAATAGACTTTAGACTTTTATAAAAGAAAAGATCTAGATCAAGTGGTTAGAGCTTTTTGTTTGACCCGAATTATAAGGTTGGGGATTTGGTTCTTATCAATGACTTTGTCCGCACAGTTCTGACCAAAAAACAGTAGACTTTTATATATCCATGCACTTAATTAGATTGCAGTACTTGAGTCAGTCAAGCAACATTATTAGTCATGTCCTCTACATGAGTAATTTTTTCTATGGGCATAAATACTACACCCGATCCCCTTATCCCACTTATATACGAGCCTCTTTGAAGGCATTGAGATAATTCGATATTATTACTATACATTCTTTCTGCTAGATGTTGTTCCGTGTTCTATTGTTTCCTCCAATTTCTACTCCTTATCAAACTATTGTTTCCTCCTATTTCTACTCTCTTAAGGCCTATGTTAAGCCTCGAATTGGGATGATGACGTTGAGCGCAAAGACATGATTGCTTTTTAAGGTTTGATAAAGAGACGTGATGCCATTTGACTGTTTGAGAGTTGAGACTTTAGACTCCACTAGATGTAATCGTTTCAACTTTCAACTTTCAACCCAACTTGCATCTAAGTGCCTCTTCCTTTGACATTCTCGTGCTGCACTTCTGCTCCTTTTTTTTTCCTTTTCTCCCAACCTCGGTGACTTCTGTCCCTTGACAATAATTCATGATCAATTAATTAAGGGAGTGAGTGCTCCCATTCCAAAGATAGACTCTTATGCAGCAATGCTACCATTCACATTTACTGCATCAGAATACTATACAGTCTATACTGCTAGTAGAAAAGATAGTGAGAGTGTAAGAGTATGGTTTTGGAGTGCAAATTTTCGAACACTTGATTGATGCACACCATCCTTCTACCAGTACTATTCAAGAAATCTTCATTGTTTGTTAGTAAAGTAACCAAGAAGTTGACAATCGGTAGTGTATCTGTTAGGATGTGAATTCTTTTCATTCAATCAAAAGATTAAGAGGATGGATTATCGACACCTTTCTATGTTGTGGTGAAACCTTTGACATTACTCTAGAGAAAGAGATACACAAGACTTAACTAAATTGAACAGTTCTTGATGCTGATTATTTTTATACAATCCATATTTAGCCAATCAATCTAATGTTATCTAGCACAAAACCTACTGAATTAAACAAACAATGGGGAATTTACGAAACACCAAAGTTTAGCTTCAGAAATTTACTAAATGGAGTAGATGACATTAAGGATACAAACCGGAAGGCCGAAGTTGATAACTTGTACTCTGACTGCAGGGACCAAGGGTCAGTTATACGATTACAAATCGATAAAGCAATTTGAAAGAATGTACGGAGACAATGGCGAATGAACCTGGAAGGTTTTCGGCTATGTATACCTTAGAAGAATGCATTATCAGACCACCCTACTGTATCTAAGGCTTATTTAAGAGCAACCATTTTGAGTCCTAATAAATGGGGCTAGGTTTATTATAACTCCCAAGTACTACTAATTTAACCCTGACGCTCTGAGAGAGGAACTGTGGAAAGAGACTCTTTATTTCTAGCTAATTTATATAGTATCCACAATCTACCAACAAAATAAAGAGCTTAGTTGCAACCTAATAATCTCATACGTGGCCAACCAGAGTGTTTTTCTTTCTTTAGTTTTGGAGAAGCTTTATCATCCCTGCTTTTCTTCACAGGAGAAGCTTCATCAATGTGCTTGGGGTTCATATGCTGCTCTTTATTCTCCGTAACCTATGTAATAATTGGAGCCAAATATCAAAATGACAAAATCCACAAAATAGAGCGCATATAGAACTATCAACATTCATGTATTTTGCATAAGGCTCGAGTTTTGGGTTATAAATGACAGTAAGTAATTACCGGGAGCTTGTCCATGAAAACTTCGGATGCTTGCATCTGTCCATAACGTGACTTCCGAAATCTTGATACTGAGTAAGATGACCCCTTTTCTGATCTACGTGGTGAAGTCGTAGCTGGTGAAGATTGCTCCGTTCCAGAGCTTTTTGATGAAGACGCAGTTCCAGATTCATTGTCTAAGCATAGCTGATGAGCGATATATGGCGATTACATATTTGCATGTCAATGGAATACATTACCGTCACACTTATGTGCCATCAGTAGTTTTATGTTCTTTGTAGATTGTAATATGACAACTATTTATACCTTTGATACAAAGATAACAAGTAAAACTAGACCAAGCCTCGATAAAACTAGACCAAGCTTAAGCAATCTTTTTTATTTGATAGATGACAAAGAAATGTAGAAGGAAAATGTCATACTACTGTGTCTCAAAGAATCTATAGCAAGTTCAGTCAGCGCTAAAGCAGATTGTTGATTTTGCAAATTTTTCTCAATAATTATGATTTAGAGGACTAGCTCTGGCCTCTGGCAGTCTGGCAAACAGTTCAGATTGGAGTACAACTTTCGAACAATATATCAACTACAAAAAATGATAACCACATTACTCATAGTCAAACCGAAGAACATCTTCATTTGATTACACGTTGGAAAAGTGTCAACGTCTTAGCTTTCTGGAAAATAAGATGGCGCCATCGGGTAGTACCAAGTTTGGGCGATGTCATCTCACATTGTATTATTATAATCCCCCCTATTTGTGGGGTTTACTAAGAGTACCACCCGGTGGCGCCCTATAATTATCCTAGCTTTCTTGCTTCAAGAATGAGTTCAAACAGTCCTACCTATTTTACTAACTTTGCATTAAAATTCAGCGTTAGTTGCTTAAAATCTTGGACTAAGGCTCTCAAGTTAAAGTCTTTCATTAAGCTTAGAATAGTTTTAGGCGTCTGCATGCACACAGATAATAGTTCACCAAGAAATAAAAAATGCACGCAGATAACAACAATATTCTTATTAAACTGATATTAATTACTTCACATTTCGTTGACAATAACGGGGTACATTACGTATTGATATCCTTCTTCTGATCTTCTCCTTTTATTATTATGTTATACGAAGCATTACGATATACATTAGGTGTGTCAAATAATGTAGATAAGTTCTCGATGAAGACACCAATACACCATGATTGACTGGCTCAGCTAGGTTGCTTCTAAAACCAATTATGATTACTAAAGCTCGTTGTTTACCTGGATCAATCGGTCCTCTAGAGCTGCAATTCGATCGAGCAGTGAACCTTTTAATTTGGCCTCCTTCACAGCCAAGTCCAATGGTACGAGCTCTTTTCGTACCACCCCACCTTCACCATGATCACTTGCCCATCTTGATGAATGGCTCTTTTCCTCCAAGTATTTCGTCTACACAGCACACATATACAATAATCTTCAGCATATGTATACACTAGTTACGTAAAACACATGGTAATAAGCAAGAGAAAAACTTGGTTATACACAACACAGATATACAATCTTCAACAAATGTATACACTAGCTAGTTACGTAAAACACAGAAGGAGAAAAACTTAGTTACCAGGGAATCCAAGCGATCAAGCCTGGCAATCAAGTGTTGCATAGAGGTTGAAGAGAGCGATTTTGTGACGCTTCCATTCATTTTCCTCTTTTTTTTAGTCGTAGTGATGGGCGTTGAATATTGTAGGTGGTTGTGCTGATCTTGATGCAATGTTTACAATGGTCAGAGATCAATATCTACTAGAAATTCGGGGAAACTATAAACAAGCGAAGAAATGAGAAGTCTGCACATTTGCACATTTATTTGCATGATTCGAGTGTTGACTCAAACAATGAAGCCATATGTTATGGACTAGTTTGTTACACGGTATGGTTATAAGGTCATTCAATGTGGAAATAAATATCGCATCCAAAATAGCATAAAAATATTAGAATGTGGTAGTAATATGACATGGATGACTCATCATATAGATAGACACGGTATGGTTATAAGGTCATTCAATGGGGAAATAAATATCGCATCCAAAATAGCATAAAAATATTAGAATGTGGTAGTAATATGACATGGATGACTCATCATATAGATAGAAGAACTAATATATATTGGCTGCCGCGAACCCTTGTTGGATATATCTTACTGTATAGAATAGGCTTGTTCATTGTTTGGCTTAACATCTAAGCATCCGGTAGTCCTTCCTCTGGGATTTGGTTTCAGTACTTTCGCATTATTCTCATTTAAGGAACAGATTCGGTGCCGAAAATTTAATACATGTTACTTGTATCTAGGACTAGAAGTAGGTTCAGTTCCTTCACAGCTAAGAATGTTATAACGTTTTGGCTGGGTTTCCAGATCCCACAAGCACATAACAAGTTCTTTTGCACCCCACTTTGTTTTCCAATCAATTAATCATACAGATCATGCCAAAGATTTATCAGGTCTCTGAAAGAACCAGCCAGATAGAAATTCCGCAATGGAAGTATTTGTAACCCCTCAGATGATAACAAAGACGTTTTCCCAGAATCCATTAAGGGGAATATAAAGATGTTTCAAATGTTTGAAAGAATCATCAATGATAACCAGGCAATTAGTAAGCATTCAAGAAGCATAAATCAGCCTAAGCTAGACCTAGTTAGTTCATAAGCCAAGAAGCAAGCGGCATTAGCTGGTACACTTCTGCACATTGCAGGACCAAACCCCTTGTACAATCCTTTTACACCCTCAGAAGCCAGTATCGTTTTAAACGCGTTAACTGAACCAGAATATTTGGGTGCCTTGAAATCATCGATTTGGATAACACTCTTCACCACGTCCGTAGGGTACACAGCACCCCAGAAGGCTGCCCCTGCTACACCTCCGGCTACGATCAAAGAGCCCCTTCCTAACCCTGAAGTATCTTGGCCGCCAGCGAGGTACTGCTTCACTAGTTCATACACCCCAAACATAGCAGCATTACCCGGGACTTCACGTGCCAGAGTTGGTCCCAAGCCCTTGAAGAGACCCCTAGTGCCTGCTTCGGACAGAACATGCTTCGCTACATCTAATGGCCCTCCATACTTTACTGCCACAGCACCTGCGCCAGCTCCAGCCACGGAACTCTGGGCTTGTAACCTGTTTTTATCAAGAAAATTGCTTCAGGGGCAGGCATTCAATGTGATGAATTCCCATTTTCTTACACAAATAAGATATCAATAACATAAATGAATGTAGATATCGGAAAACTCTCTGGAGAAAATTGCGTCGGTTAATCATTAATGTATTTAGGAGTAACTATAGGGAACAAAGAGTTTGATAAGGCTTTGTGGAATCTCTCGGTGTAACAAAGAGTTTGATAAGACTCTTGAGGGAAGTGAAATAAACAAGAAAAACTATGTCCATCAGTAGTCACAATATGAACATTTTGGAGAAGATGAGAATGAATTCAAATGAGGCAAATAGCAGCTTCTTGTTACCTGCATTTGATCAGTTCTGTGGGGCACGCCAGAAAAGACACAGCAACTCCAGCACCAGCACCACAACTTACTTGCTGGCTAACAGTGAGAGGTATTCCTGGTTCGGACCTTAAAAGGGCTTCCATTTGTCCCCTCACTGTGAAGAGGACGGCATTGAATACAGCAACGGTAGCAAGTGGGGCCCCCATACCTTTGTACAAACCCCTAGGTCCTTCTACAGCTAATGTCTGCCTCACAGCATCCACAGCACCAGCATATTTGAGGGGTTGTCCTGGAAGAGGAGCAGGCTGACTTTGTAGCTTGACCTTGATAGTATCAAAAGGGTGGCCAACTACCAATTGAGCAACCCCTCCGACAGTCCCCGCTGTTAAGTCCTTTACTACGTCTCCCATCTCTGGAGGAAGATGAATATTTACACAAGTGATTACTTCGAGCAATTAATGTGCTCCTCATAAACGAAAAGCAAAAATTTGTATTAATATGAAGATTCATTCTACCAGGATATTTTGATAAGACTTTAAATTCCACAACGTATTGAATACCACACAGGATTGTCAGGCTTCAGAGTTCAGACATAGCCCCTTTTCTTTTCAGCTAACATCCACACAACTGTTCTGAACTGAATTTGCGATCTGAACTAAATTAAATTCTTGTGGTTTAATACACACTCATATCTCATTAAGCCCCCATTTAACCTTTAAATCATATAAGTATGTGTAGAGACATTCTAAATAACATAAATCCCATACACCACTTCTGGTAGACAAGACTTATTGGCATGATAACTTAAAAAGGAACAACACTGAATGGAACTAAACTCTGAATTTGCGTTATTTTATGTAAAAAGAACATTGCCTCACACCCAAGTCTATAGTTGTAGTTAGCGAGCCAGACTCACATAAATATAGTCAAGATTCTAGAATCAATTGAAGTTCTTGCTAGTCTTGACCAACCACAATTAGCTGAAGTGAAGAATAGGTTGACTGCATCACGTAAACCCCATCTCAACACCCCCCCCCCCCACAACAATCCTTTACCTCCCTTTCATCAAATTATTCAGATTACAGCTACTCAAAAGCATTGAAGAGATTCCCCCACCCAACTTATTTCCCACCTTCTATTAATCCCTTCAAAATAAACTTAATCTCACTCATAACAGAATCGTAGCTGACTCTTCACTGCATCTTACCCTCCGTACACAACTTCCTAGCCCATGCTAAAGGACAATACTATTAACTACACCCTGTTTTAATAGCTAGCTCAAAACAGAACAAACCTTTTAAACACTCAAATTTGGGTATTGTGTCTAATAAATTAAGAAAAGAAACATACTTCAAGAACAAAGTTCTCTCAGGGTTGGTCTAGAAAAAGAAGCAGTACACCACGACACAAATGCAAAACCAATAAAATTTCGAAGGATCAGGTCGACTTCAGAATGTACATCTCTCCATTTCAATGCAAGCAAAAACGCATTGAGATATACAACATCCTCAGCTCGTATTGCTAATCAAGTGTTCTCCGTCAAGTGTCAAACCATATCCAGCACATACATCTCATCAGCACTTTGAGCAACAGTGCAAAGGCACTTTCTCACTTGATGTTGGCAGTAAAATGTAAATGCATATAAACATAATTCATCAACTTGCAATATCTAACAATGTGAGTATGTGACACAGCCAGTCATGAATTTTTATCTAACTCGTTTATCAAAGTCATAACAACCTTGGAATTACTCATGGCTAATCAAAATTAGTGACTTACATACTTCATATAATATGATGGAAAATACAAACTAAAAATATTAAATAAAGCCAAGCATGAAGTCCATAGAACAATCAAAAACAGCAAGGAAACTATGCATGAGTATAAAACTACATGAAAAAGCCAATGTCCTCTAAAAGCTGCATTTCTAAATTCCAAAGTTAAATCTTTTACTATCAAACATAAAGAAGCAACATAAAGAATCCATCCAAAAAGCTTAAAAACTAATCTTACCAGAAATGATCAAATAGCACCAGAATCAAACCCAAAGCAGCTCAAAAGCTCCAAGCAAAAACAGCTTTTCAAGTCCAATTAATCAGAATATAGGATCTGCAAAGTAAAGTAACACACTTTATCAAAAATAAACACTCCATTACTACACACACATTAGTCAAACTCCCAAAGTTGATCAAATTACCATTTGGGCATTCAAGCATTAACCCAATACAGCAAATGGAATATCAAAAATGCCCAAATTACATAAAGATTGAATCTTTTTTATCTTCTTATCATAGCATTCACATAATATATAACTTTAAATTTATAAGGAGTTAAAGTAAAGACAAAATAAGACAAATGAATGGACGTGGGTAAGATTGAAACCTTAGGAAAAAGATGAGAAAACTGAGACCCAAAATTTTTGGGTCCTTTTTGTGTCTTCTTTTGTTCTTTTCACTTTCTCACAACAACTAGCACCACTAGTTGAGTGAAGGGGATGAAAAAATATTAAATGAGAATTACTATATAAATTTATGATATGGTATTTATATGTATAGAAATATTAAATGATAATTACAGTACCATATAAATTTATGAGATGGTGTATTTATATGTATAGAAGTATATAGGCCAAACAAATCAGTGAGAGTGACACAAAAGATACTCTATATGGGTTGGTTATCACCTCATTTATTTTGTTTGTTTGCTAAGGTTGAACTAGTGGACACATGAATGGTACAGTTATGTGTCTATCTTTGTTCGTGTAAATGGTATTGGAAGAGGCCGTCTACTTTTACGATAAAAATTGACGAAGCTCATGCTGGTTGGCCTGGCCCAATAATGATAATATAACTTTGATTTATATATTGGTCTTATAGGGAGTTTGGGTTGTTAAACTTGAAGGAAGCTCATCTACTTTAATCATAGAAATAGACGATCTCTTTTAATAATATGTGTTGTTCAGGTATTATTTCTTTAAATCAGCAATGTGAAATTGAAATCTATGCTTACTAGTTACTACATCAAGAAAAAGATACTTGACTAATCTGTTATATCATTTGATCCTCTTTTCAATTTTGCTTTGCTTGATTATAGGATTTTTACTTAATCTTAGAGGATTTTTAGCAATTTTTGGGAACGGTTGAAAATCCCCCCATAGAGAACGGGCACAATGATGTAAAGGCATTTTTCTCACTTGATGTTGGCAATAAAATGTAAATTCATATGGACACAATTCAGCAACATGCAATGCCTAAACAATGTTACTATTGTTGTTTTGTTATAAAGAGGACAATATTGTAGCGGGTCACTTAGCCCACAAGGAATTGGAGATGAAAGCATAAGCTTGTCGACTTTCAATTGCTTGCTCAAGAGTTTACGAAAAGGTGTTTAGGAGTGGCTTGCTCACGTCTTGTTGGAGCTTGATTTACCATTAGAAGACAAAGGAAGCAACATGACATACAATATCCTTGTTTCTTTATTGAAAATGTATCAACTATTGAAGAATAGAATTTGGTCTAATAATTAGGCTAGGTTCCTACCTTGTTGTTTAGTTTTTTACCTCACTATGACTAGTTAGTGTTTGAGTGTTTTTTTTTTTCAAAAATTTAAAACTACTATTTTCTACCTTTTTAAAATGGAGAGACTACCACGTAACATAATAGACATGCCTACATAATATAAGAATTGTGATTAGATTGCTAGGAAATGAATCTCGCATTCTGACTAGATTTGCATGGATTATGTGCCAGATATACTCATATACTCAAGCAAATTCCATGATTTCTAAATTGACTATCTTTTTATGTGAAGAATCCCAACCCAAATGTGTCACATGTGAGTGTCCCACATTGATAAGATAGAGGAGAGAGTTTTCACCTTATAAACCAAGGAGTTACTCCACCTATCATCAATTGGTTTTAGGATGGAACCTCACTTGGGTTATACCGTGGGCTCTCTCTCCTCCTTGTGGGTGTGGTCCAGACCCATTTATGAACTTTAACATGGTATCAGAGCCCATGGTCATAACCTGGGTTTGAACTGAAACTGGGCCATAATTTGTAGTTGGATGAGGAAGTTTCCTTAAATGATTTGTCCAATCTGTAGGGACCTCACATGTGAGGGGGGAATGTGAAGAATCCCAACCCAAATGTGTCACATGTGAGTGTCCCAAATAGAGGAGAGAGCTTTCATTATAAACGAAGGAGTTACTCCACCTATCACACCCATTTATGAACTTTAACATTTTCCACCACCCCTCAAGCCCTCAAGAGTCAAGATACGTTATCTCCCAGGTCAATGATATTCAAATATCAACCAAAAAAATCACAAATGTGACCATTATTTCGTAGAACAAGATTCAGGAGGTCACAGCTCAAGATTGGTCCTTGTTGGCGAAATCTTTTGCTATAAACATTGTAATCAAGCATTGACTCATCTTCAACACCCACATATAATTTTGAAACTTCCCTAACGCACATTACATGAGAGTCAGATCCCTGCTCAATTCATCAATCGCTCGTAAGATATCACTAATATGCTATGAAAAATTTGATAATTTCAAGCCACGATATATTTCAGAGCTGTTGTGACACTTTGCATTACGGTTACTCGAGGAAGCTCTCTTAGATTATCAGCACCTATCCACCTGATCAAAGAGTCGAGGATGACGCATGTACAGTATAGACAATCAAAAGCACGGGAATACCATAAAAGTTCGATGGGCAAATTATTAGGTGCCTTCAAAACATATGTTCCCATTTAAGTATTTTGCACTACCCGTCAGTGTGCTTTTACGCCTTTTACCTTTTAAAAAAATTTAGAGGTACATATCTACGAAAATGTATAAAAAGAATAAAAAGTTGCAAAAAAAAAAAAAAATGACAAAGATACATGTAAAAGCACATGCTCCTAGGGGCATGATGCATATTATGGGTTGTGCGCCAGCACGCGCACACAAGGAGAAGAAAACAGAGAAACGGGAAACAGTCATGCTGCCGCTGAAAAACCCCTGTATCACTGCTCTAAGAAACCTTTCTCATATGTATGTAACACTTCAACTACGCCTGCCTTAACCTAGCTACTACTTCACATATATAAGCACCTACCTATTATTACGGGTCATCTTCGTTTCATGTATATATATATACTATTTACACGGGATGATCTATATCTAAAGTCTGTGGAAAAAGGCTCTCACAGCCGCAGCAGCAACACCAAGTATCATCCATCAACTCCATGCTTTATGTTCCAAGCACAAACCGAGGTCCATTTACAAAGAAAGATCATGCGTTTGAGCATGGCAGCCCAAGTGACAGAGTTAGTGACACGCTCCCATCTATGTTGCTTCCGGTCTTGTTATGATGTTTCGGGTCGTATTTACTGGGAAAGCCAAGAACCAAATCCAAGTCAACGTGCTCCTCTGGCGCTGAGCTAAATCCTAGACTGAGATCAAGATTAAGATTCCCAAAGCGCGCAGGATTCTCCAACTGCTCCACCTGCACGTCATCTGACTTGACACACCCGTCAGATGATCCAGATGGGCCCGAGTCAATAGAAAAGGAACTCCGGCTAGCAATGTCCGGCTTTTGGCAGAGTTCAGAAGTAGAGTCATAAACCGATGGGAAACTAGGACGTCTGTAACTTCTATCAGAATAAAGTCCAATTCCCTCAAAGTTCACTGCAGAAGACACCAAATCTACTCTATTTGACTCGCCAAATGTATCAGTCCTGCTAATGCATTTCATATCTTGTAAACTGTACCCCGTTCCTCCCTGCAAAAAGAAATGGAGAAATTATTAGCCATGCAAGTCAAGCACATGTTAATTTACAGATGAGTGGAGTGGTGATGATGAACTGAGAAGTTTGAGCTTGGCTAGTCAAAGCTCGGTCGAAACTTGACTGGCGTGACTTGTGAGCTTCGCTTGAGTTCGGGCTCTCACTCAAGACTTCAACGAGTCGAGCCGACTTTAACAAAATATTACAAAGTCTTTTGTCTTTTTCTTTATCGAGATTTTTCGCCAATTCATCATAAATTTAATTTGAAATTGAGATATTTAGCATTTGAGCCACAATCTATAAAACAATAAAGAAAATATGAAAAAAAAATTACTATTATCTATAAGCTTGAGATGAGTTCAGGTAGCTTAGCTCCTAATATAAAGAATCCTAATACCTTCTATGTTAGTCCACTATCCCATAATCATGAAACAGAACAGCCATCTAGATACCCACTATATCTTGATTATCAGAAGTACTGATGATCTTATATTCTTGACATGCTATGAATGACATGTTGGTAATAAAAAAAAGGTCCCCTTGCCTTCCTGGTAACAAACACTACATTACTAGCAGCTTTAATTTTTGGACAATAAGCATGACAAAATTTGATCAGGCTGAGGCAGCTATTATAAGACCAGGAGAGTGATAACATCACCTTCGCTGATGCATCTAGTGAATCCAAATCAGCTTCGAATTTGAACTCTACTGCCTCACAATCAGGAACTCCACTCGCATTCTTAAGATTAATAGTGATTTTACTACACATTATACGTGCTATGTTTGTAATACCTTCAATCGCTTGACAAAAAGAAGGGGGGGGGGGGGGGGAGTTGAGTTGAGTCTCACTTTCCCTATTCTTTTTACCAAGAAGTTCCACTTAACATTATTTCCAGGTGTTCCGGCAAGCAAATTCTACATGACAACCATTTGAAGTTTTGAAAAAAAAAGTTGGCATGTAAACTAGTTCAAATTGCAACTGTAAGGCAGTAGGAGAATATTAACAAGACAACCATATTCAAAACAAAAAATCAGTCTCATTTTCTTTTTCCTTTCTGTATCTCCTTTCTCTTCTGTCTTATTTTTTTTAGGGCTAGGGGGTTGTTGGGAGGGTCCTGACTATTTGGCTGGACATAATACTACAAAACTCAATAGTCAAGACAAGCATTACCTGAAAAACATCATTATGCAGCAAACTTCCAGAAAAAGCCTCCTCTTCTGCGGGATCATGGGCTACTTGGATAGTATGGGCTTGGATATTGAGTTTTTCTTGTGAAACTAAAGACTTTATTGAAGTAACTTCATGTTCACAACTTTGGTCTTTGGACTTTGTTAAAGCTGAAGACTGGAATACCGCTGGATCAACAAAATCTTGTCCTCTTAAGCAGTTGTCAACTTTCTGAAATCCGAAGGAGCTTTCAGCCTCCAGTGGACAATCAATTTTATTCTTTGATGCACGAGTGATAGGAGCACACAGCTCTTGATTCATAGTCGCTACATCTAAGCGACGCAAGTGAAGACTACCATCAGCAACCTTCCTTGCTCTACAAACACCCCATAGAAAAGAGAGAGAGTTCCATCCTGAAAAGTATACCATGATTAAATGAAATGGACACCTTATTTTTCTCCTGTGGAAAGAGAAAAACTCGTTTTCATGGAGAAAGTAACCAAATTATTAAAGCAGCTACTCACGCTGTGATTGCACAGGAAGCAGGCTGGACGGGAAAACTAGCAGCTGAACTCCATCAAATTTGGCTTCCAAAGCAAGATCATATTTTATCATGCCTTCTAACAACTTCTTGTAATTTTTATTATAGCTGCATAAAAAAAAAAAATATATATATATATATATATATAAAGCAAATACAAAACATATTTCACAAACAAACAGACAAGAAATTATATTTGTGACTAACCTCTGTGCATCTTCGGCAAAGAAGTAGAGAGAAATATCCTGATCTGAGGGCTGATTACTTTGGGACTGAATTGGCCAAGTGTCCACTCGAGGTACTTCTTGAAACATAAGTTTAGGACAAAACTTGGAAACCAGCTCATTAACCTTGGACGACGCACAAGTTGATAAGTGTGCTTGTACCCCGTAACAGTAATTTGGAAGCTTTCCACTTTTCTCCAGTTTAAATGCGCCCCTGAACACATTACGAGACTCAGATGAATCAGGTGTGGAGCCGGGTGTGGGGGAGGGGGGAGGATAAGCACCCCCAGCTTGCTATCATCTAGGATAACAACGAAGACAGCACTAATTTAGTTCAGCTTAGTATTTCAGATCTATTCACTAATTTAGTCAAGTTCACTAGTTTAGTTCATCTCAATAGTTCAGTTCATTTCAAAAGTTAAGTTTAATAGTTCAATTCAACTCAATATTTCCGTTCAGTAGTTGCCCTCACTAATTCACTTCAATTCAGCTCAGTAGTTCAGTCTACTAGTTTAGTTTACTAATTTGACTTAGTTCACTAATTCAATACAGTTAACGAGTCCACTTACGTTCACTAGTTAAATTATGTGAATTACAGTTCAATTCTACTCAATAATTCAATTAAGCTCAATAGTTTAAATCAATTCACTAATTCAGTTCAATACATTAAATCATTTCGATTAACCAGTTCAGTTCAACTCACTAGTTTAGTTTAACTCAATACTTCAGTTCAGTTCACTAGTTGAATTGAGCTTATTAATTCAGGTCACTAGTTCATCGGTTTATTTCAGTTCAATACCTTGTTCAATTAAGGTCATTTCTTTAAAACATTTATTAGAAACTAATAAGACAATGATATCAAATATTACGAAAAAAATCGGTTCAGTTCAATTCTAATAAGTTCAGTTCAGTTTTAATAAGTCTAATAAGTTCAATTTTGTTTACGTCTAATAAGTTCAATTTTGTTCCTATAAATCCAAAAGAACAGAGTCTTAGAAACCAATAATGGAACTAAACAAGGAAAGAAAAGACCATACTTCCAAGTACACTCGGCTTCGGGAACAGCAGAAACTTCAGAAGGAAACCTATCTGCAGGGGCAAGCATAGGCATGGATTTGACTGGGCATAGGTCATATGATATAGCCTTTGCCGTATCAACCAATTGATGATTATCATCCCCTGCGGTACTTTCAAGCTCAGCCTTCGGAGCTGACAGGCTTGTTTTTTTATCAGGGTAGGCAGTGATACTTTTAGCATACGACAATATTGCATGGCTTGGATGACCAGGGGACAATTTTTCTCCGACACAAGTAGCTACAAAATACACAAAATGATCTTCAAGACAGAAATACATAAAAGCCAAGGTAGAATGATGCACTTACTAGACCACGTATCAACAGAGCTTAAGTCAGAAGTAAAATCCTACCTGATGTGTTCGAACAGTTTTTCCCTTTCTGAGCAAGGGAACCAGGTGATTTGACATTTGAATGTCCATCAGCTCGAATAGCTTTTTTATCCTGAATAATCTTTCTTGAAGCAAGCACTGGCTTTACAATCTCCTGGACCACTTTGGTCCCAGACGGGCGAACTTTCATAGAGCCAGAACGGGTAGATGAATCACCCAGTTGACTGGTCTTACTCTTAGGCGAATCACAACTTTCACGTTTCCTTCCACTTGCATTTCCTAGAATCTTCACTTTGGACGCATAGGAAGAGTGATTATTTGAGACATTTAGAGGAACTGAGCTTACACCAGTAAATGACAAAGATTTGAAGAGCTTCTTGTCAGGAGGGTATTTTCCCAATTTGCTTCGAGCAATTTCTCTAGTAGAACTTCTCTTTTGGCGAGAATCTTCCCGTAACTGTGATACTTCCCTATTTGAGTATGAAGATCCCATAGATTTACTTTTGCACAGAGATCCTGCCAATAAAAAGAAAACGCAAGAGTTACTGACGTGTCAACATCAGCACTAAATCATTTTATACAGGCATTAGCAGGAAATACTTGCCTCTACTACTATATTTTTCATGTTTTGGCGATCTATGCCCTGATGAACAAGCCTGCTCAACCAACTTTGTAGCAGGCCGGTGAGCTATCTGATGAGCTGCATCTTCTCTCTTATCGATATTCTTAAGGGAAGAAATTCGACTTAACTGCGCCCCAAATCCAGATGACTTCAGTAATTGAACACTTTTCTCTAAAGTTCTTTTCTTCGCTGCTGATCTCACTTCTACATCAGTCCCAGGCCTCTTAACAGATGAGCAGGTAACTTTATTCAAATGCTTCAACCTCGTTTCAGCACTTCGCAGAAGACCAAGATTTTCTGTTGACAAAGATTGACCAAGTTCGCCTAAACATGATCGTTTTGAAGCATTGGCTAAGTTCCCCACAATAGCTTGCCTCTGTTTCTTTGGTTCTGGCATTACCATGCACTCTTCACACACCCAGTCACCTTCAGGAACTTCATCCATCTTAACCCGCATGCAATAACTGACATCATAAAAAATAACATAATAACTCACATTTGCCTGTTATTTATCATATACTTGACAATCACCATCTTTAATGAATAAATATAACAAAATAACGGTACGCTTGCTGACCAAACGCATAGTCATGTGATGACTTACATATGCTCTGCCCCATCGCCGCACCTGCTACAAAGAGCAAGCAATGCCTCCCTGCCAATATCACCGCAGATGTCACAAACTCTTACCTGTCACCAAATTAACAATGTTAATGTTAATCCCACGCCTAAGTATGAATAGATACAAACAGCTTTTGATAGAAGCAGTGTAGCAGATCAACGAATTACTTGAAAAACATCTAGCAGGATCTGGCTTATATGCACAAGCATGAGAAGAGGCAGCGAGTTAAAGAGACAAGATCAAAAATTTAGCAGCAACTCATTAGTTCATCTCTAATGTCCCAGCAACACACAACCATTTGCTACTTCAAAAGGACCACCTACAAGCTCTGAACAAATTCTCCAGTACACATAGACGTGAATCTGCATCTATATTTTGAATCTACAATCATATGGAAACAGGAGCAATGTTGTAATAACTTATACATGTGACAACTTAAATTTCGGAAAATAAAAAATTAAACAACAAACACAAGCTTGATGTTCTCTTACCTGTTGGCCAAATTAGCACAAAAGCAGACTAGATAAAAGATCTACTCCTCTCACCACAAAAAGGAAGGGGAACCCAACTCTTATTCCTACTTGCTATTATGCCAAAAAAAGAGACATTTTCCAAATACTACTCGTCACGATCACCATTTACAACCATGGGGAGGTGGTTAAGATTTGTTGTAAAGAAGACAAAGTCACATTTAATGCTACAAATACATGAGTACATGACCACGTCTTACCCCTACTGCTACAGGGACAGATGCAAAGTACTTTTTTCAAATAAAATGTGTGGCAACACAAGGAAAAGAGATAGATCTCTACAAAGAAGATTAACGTATAACTTATTTTCAAGTATCACTTATTGTTCACCAACGAACAGAGAAAAGTTGTAGAAAAAAGGGATCAGATACTCTAAGCAACCCATTAAGCTGAAACGATAGAATAGCTGATGATTGACCCTGTGATTTTCTACAAGCATCTAATGTCCAAAAGTCCAATAATTGCAGATAGGGTTTTAAATGATAAAAGCACCAATTGAGACCCTTGTCAAAGACAGATATATAAATACAGCACATAAAATAAAGAATATGAGAGCACAGAACATACATCCACTAATTCATCTGATCCATCACCATGCGTTATGATATGGCTCTGCGAAGGAGGTCTCAGCATGTTTGAAACAGATGTCTTCAGCTTCATAAAGTCATTTCCATCAGTGCTGTTAAAGGAACCACTAGCGGATGGATTCCTATCACTGGATCCAGTTTCATGCTTCACAGCAACGTGGCTTTTTTCAACATGAACCAAAATGTTGGAGTCTGTCACTTTCACTTGCTCCTTGCTGCAGTCAGAAGGTACACCCTGAAAAAGGACAGACGTAGAAAGACAAATCAGTCAGCCAGCCCCAAAATGTAGTCAACTAAAATATATGACTAATCTTACAGTACCTTCAGTGGGTGTCCCTCATTGTGCTCATCTATGACTAATGTCTCAGCTGGATCTGATCTGTTAGAAGAGTCCAACGCAGCTTCACTTGAATAGTTGCCCACTGCCATTGCACACTTGCTGCTCTCTTCAACTGAAAATTGATCACCAAGAGAACCAATGCTAGTAGAATGATCATTCACAGAATTCCCCATAGCTTCCAGATCCATATCTTCTGGACATAAGCTACTAGTTGACGCTGCTTTAGACGTTATCATTTTATGATCTGCACAACCAATGTTATCAGAACTTGCCATAACTTCACCATTATCCTTGCTTATACAAGAAGTATCATTGCCTTGGCAGTCAATAACATCTAGGTCTTGACGTTCTTCTGCAGTCTGGGAAGTATTTACATTTTGAAGAACTTTTGAATTTCCAGTGGTTTCAGAAGTTCCAAAACAACCCAATCCGAGTACATCTTCATCATATGAGCTCTGACGATTAAGAGTACAAAGAACACTACTGGTTTTGCCTTTTTCTAATTTCCTGTAACTGTTGGCACTTCTGTTTAGGGAAATTTGATCGCCAGAAGTTTGATTGACGGTCGCCTTCTCCAGACTGACTTCAGACAGGCTAGTACCCTGTTTTACCATTTCAGACGTGACACTTGAAAAGTGCTCATAAGATGAGCAAGGAACTGGAACCGCACATGCATTGCTTGTCCTACATTTCACCTTATGATAGCTTCCACCAGAACAATTCTCCTTTAACTTTTTTGCAAATTCGGATTCTACCTGATATTTGTCACACAAAAATATGAGAGTAAGACAGAATATGTAGCTCAGTAAAGCACGACGAACCAACAAAAGTAACGTCATGGCTTCAAGCTGTAAGACAGATTATAAGGCCACTTCACTGGAAATAGACTTTACACATACAAGAAGCACATAGTTGTCATAAGACTATAAGCGTTACTGGGAAGCTGATTTAAGAGATTGGCCAACGAGATACTTCTAGCTCATCAGATAGGTAAATTAATATTCCACACCATAGCACAAAGCAAATCTAAGTGTAAGACCGTCAATAGAATATCAGAACTACAAGTCAGTGGAGCAGTCAGAACTCCATCAGGATACTTATGCTACAGCCTAAGTTTTATGCATTTCACACAGAGATGAGTGCATGCTAATAAATCCACCGACTCAAGGCTAGATCACTAATAAAAAGAACCAATTGCAATTCAAGCATGTGACCATTATGTAACAATCAGGCCAGAGTGCAGTATCTACAAGTATACATTCCAGCATCTCCATATGGAATCCACTTCTTTTGCAAACTTAAACCATACCTTGATGCTTCTCTCTAAAAGCCAAACGCCACCTTCTTCGATATGTAATTGTTTAGCAGGTTTAAGAGACATAACTACATAAGCATCCTACAGAATTCCTTACTATAGCTACAAAAAGTTCAGTTTCTTGCCATGCCCGTATCACACCATAAAACCAAAGGTGGCTCGCTAAGAATCAATTGCATTTCAAGCATACAACCAGCATGTGACAGTCACGGCAAATTGTGGTTAACGCAGATTCTTTTGCGAACTTGAAACCATAATTTTGTGCTTCTTTCTAAAAGTAAACCCAGCATCTGCATCAGGTAAATGGTGGAAAGGTTCACATAGTTTCCCTCAAGTATTCACTTCTATAGCTACAAAAAGCTCAATGCTCATGCCGCTAGGATCTCACACTTAAAAGACATGCCCCATTCTTCTTAGGCAGCACCTGTTGGAGACATTTGTCCCAAGAACAATCCAGAACTGTACCAATATGGAACTTTTATGTAAGAGTATCGAGAACAAGTCCATATCCCCGGTTAAAAGCCAAGGTATTCGAGGAAATTGGACTTGTTAAACCTCTTCTGCTAATAACCCCCCGCTCCAAACTAAAACAGAAGAATCCATTATCATGTATCAAATGTCAATCTTCTAGAGGAAAACCATTAGAATTCATGAGATATAGGAGCATGCAACGATCGAGAGTTGCAAAAGATGCCACTTTCAAAGGACTCTTCCTCTAGCATAAATGTTAAGCCAAATTAGACAAAAAAAGATACCACCAATATCACAATCGAGAATTACCCGGAGGAAGAGAAAAACAGTCCTGAATACAAGAATTTTTAGACGATGACGCAATTCACCTTCATGAATTCTTTACATACATAAAAACAACCCAAATTAATTCTCCCAAATCTCAACATTGATTATGCTTTATTTTACTGGCACGAGCACCATCCATCATTAAAGTTTAGCATTGTGCACACGTCGGAAAGTATGCAGGTGCTGATCACATATAATTATTCGTCAAATCAAATGGCACTAACATAAACAAATAGTAGTCAACTAGCATCAAAACAACCACAACAAAATCCTCAATATATTCCTTAGAAAAAGAGGGAACCCATCACAAAATCCAATCGCATTGTTAAATACCTTTTAAACCCTGGAAACAACATTTCCAATTGCCCATATTCTATTATTATTATTATTATTTTGGCCTGAAAGGACCACATAAAGACGCAGATAAGAATCGAACCCCCAACTCTCGGTTACGAGACGATACTTCTAAATTCTTTTTACTTGATCCTCTCTTAATTATTTTTCTCCAAATGCCCATATGAGATGCATAGTATTTTCATTTGTTTTTATGATAAAATGGAGCAGCTAACGCGGGGGATACAACCCCAGGCAGGTTGAACTCGCAACCATTGGAATTCATAATAAACTAATCATAATCAATACTCCTAGAAAAAATGCCAAAAAATAACCATACCCCACTAAAAAAACACATAAACAACCACAAAAACCCTACTCAAATGATCACAAAATGAGTCCTAAAAACCAAACAAAACTCAACCCAAATTTGCAAACTCCCTCAAAACCACAAAAAACCAAACAAAACCCAAATTCACTCCAAACCCAAAAAATATCACACATGGCAAAAACAATCAAAACAATCAAAAGGGTATATAATTATATACATAATTTGAATATAATGATCATACCTTTGGATTAAAAGTTGAACCAGAATGATTGTACAACTCTTGAAGTGGCTTAAACTTGTTAAGTTTCCTCTTCATGACACATCACTTAGACAAAGAAACATAAGAAGTGAAATATAGAGAGAGAGAATAAAACAACTGACCCTTTTATATGTTTGTTTTTTTGTTGTTTTTTCTAACTTAAAAAAAAAACATAAATGTATTTTATTTCATGTGCTTTTTCTTAGCAACAACAACGTGTAGTTTGCTTCTTCTACATGCATTTACATTTACACGCTCTACTCTCTCTTTCATAACACATAAGGAAATTTTTGAATTCCAAGCAATTGTTTTTTACAGTTTTGTGACTTTATTGTAGTACAGTACCATTTTTTTAAGCCATATATGATTATATGTGGGGTTTCTTAATGGGGTTGCTTTGGACTTTGGAGTCCATATGATTTTTTTTTAGTACTACTAATAATATTGTTTTCAAGTTTTAACTTTTTCTTAGGATCTTGGTACTATTGGATTTTTCTTATTAAAGTAGGAAGATTTTATAGTATGGTATCATGAGGTTTGGTGATTATGATTTTGTAGTGTGTGTCTTTTATTCAACAACCTATGTTTAAGAATAAAAATTTGTGGGTGTTTTTCTTGGGTGTGATGTCGACTTCGATAATGACGTGGCATGGAAGTAATTTAGTCTAAATCAATTATAATAATGATGATATAAAAGTGATTTATGAATTGGCCAATTATGTATATGACATTAGCCAATTATGTGTATGACATTTTAGTACCAAAAATAGGTTATGACATTTTTAGGGTTGTTGACAATTTTAATCTCGAGAGACTTTACAAGTTTTGTCACGTATGTTTATATGGGTGTGAATATGGGTTTTTGGTTAATTTGGATTACTTTAGCTAAAAGTAATCACGTAATCATAAAATTTTATGAAAAATATGGTCGATCTCAATAGAAAAATAAATCAGTTTAAAGAAGATTTCCTACTATAATTATTAGTAAAGCCTTGTGTAAGGTTCATATTAAAGTTGTTGCTTTATTGTTGTTTTAATTTTAATTAAAAAATATATAAAAATAAGGTTCCACATAATGTACATCAAAGCATTCTCATATCATGTTAGTCGGGTTTCGTACTAGAAGACGTTAGTTGTGATTGTGATTTTTGAAGACTGAAATTGTAATTATCACCGAAAAATATATAAGTTGAAAAGTTAAGTTGCTTTTAGGTTACATTTTGACAAAATAAAAGTATAAAGGCGTGACTAGATATGTTAGTGGGGTGGATAAAAGCGGATATTGTATTGCACCGTCCCAAGTGCGATTTACGTGCATGGGTAGTAGTTAAGTAGGTAGCAGAGAGGTATGAGTTTCATGTTATGCTCGCTTCATCCTCAATCATCTTGCCTCATACCCATTATGTCTTTAGTATTCCTTGATTTCTAAGCTTACAATTACTAATTGAACAACTAAAATTTACCAAATGAAGTCATCGGGGTGGCTCAACGAGCTCGGGGTGGAGCGCTTTGCAAAAATCTTCGTCAACGAAGTCTCCTTGAGGCAACCTTTATATGGTAGAAGATGTGAGATATGGACGACGATGTTATTTTAGCAGTCACATTAAGGTTAGGGGTTATAGCATAGAGAGGTAACGACCATGTATGGTATTGGTGGTGTTTTGGAGGATGAGGATGAAGATGAAGATGAAGATGAAGAGAACATGGATATTGATGACGATGCTTATAAGGATGAAGAGGCATGGATCATGTATAATTATGATGATGTACGTTTATGATGATGAAAATAAACCGTTCATGAGTAATTACGATGTTGTTTATGGTGGTACTTATGAGGGTAAACATGACATGATGTATGTTTATGGTGATCTTTATGAGGATAAAGATGACGAGATAATGCACATTGTTGATGATGCTTATAATGAGGAAGAAACAAGGTGAAGGATGTTAAGGTATCCTTGGTTGAATGTGGGGGGTGGAACTAAGGGCTTCCAGTGGTTATTCAATTTCGGGGCTTGTAGTCGCGCAACGTCTTGATGAGTTGGCGAGCCCAAAGGGTGGCAGTGCTGTTGCGGAAATTTTAAGGTGATTTAGTAATCTAAAGCGACTTATGATAAAAAAAAAAAATACACTAGTAGTGTTTCTTAATTTAAACTAACTTATAGAAGTTTTTGTTTACTTTTTCCATTATTTATTTTGTCACATACCTTCAACTAATTTAATAACTTGTATTATTAAACATGTTATTTGGCTTCTAAGCTTTGAGTGCCAACAAATATATATATATATATATTTTGCGGTTCATTAACTTCTTACATTTTGACTAACTTATTAAATTGAGCTGACATTTGAGCTAGTTATACTAAAGATAACTCAGAATTACGGTGATCACATAGTTTTGCTATAATTTGGACAATTTATAAAATCTAAAGCACACTAAATTAAATATTCACCACATTCATTTTAAAAAAAATGGAAGGCATGAGAAATTTGCACAACAATAACCACAATAACTTTCTTAGTGGATGATGCACACCTTTTGACATTTGTTGTATGATGTAATCATCTAGTCATTGTAATAAACAATTGTGAATTATTTTACGGAAAATTCATGTGGTA
>CAAKMY010072362.1:0-62169 GCA_901111285.1 Corrigiola litoralis
AAGATAAGACCATCAGCATCATGAGAGAGGTTTGGGATAAAGCCCTTCAGCAGCTTCTCAACAGTTGACAACAGCCAAAAGTCCTTCCTCCTCACCTGGAAAAATTTGACGAGGCAACATTAAAAAGAAAATGCTAACGAAAGAATACAACAAATACAAGCCATACAGTTCGAATAATATTCTTTCAGCAATATTGACATGTGAACTACATACCCTAAAAGGTTCTAGATCATATCTGTAAGGAGGTTTGGGTTGTAAATCCATCAACCTCCGATGATTATTCCTGGGTTCAATGACTTCTTTCTCAATCATCTTCCACCGCTCACTGAAAGGCCGCTGAAAATATACACTTATCAGCGCAATATATTGAACTTGAAAATCAAACATTGATAAATAGTGTCTCAAAACGACTTTCGAACTAGTGGTGCCGTTTTAGAGGTTAAAACCATCTCAGATTAGCGTGGCCGTAAGTAAAAGTGAACTTCAGACTACCCCTAACACTCCAGATAGGTCCTTCTAACATACCAAATACCAATCAACTTCAATTTTACATCACGGAAAAAGGAAATTAATAACACATTAGCAATCAATGACAGGCTGCAGGCAACATGGAAATTTAGGAAACTTGTGAAAAAAATCATTAGACGGTCCGACCTCTATGATAGACACGCCATTAATTGCAATCAAATCATAGATGAGGTATCTTCTCTCCTGCTTGCGAGGGCTCACAGTATCAATGATCATCTCACCGTCAAGCAATGTATACTGGTGAACCTAAGACATGAGAAAACAAACACTTCAGCCTTCCATTTGATCTCAACAATGCATGTACTTTCATTAGATGAGATGACATTGTTTGCATACTTGGCTCTCAATTTTGCAAGGAAAACTCATCTGTACCCTCCAAAATTTAAAACCTCTATCGACTAAGTAACAACCATCAGGGGCAAGGAGCAGCATGTATCTCGTGCCATCCGCTTTCCATGTAGCATAGTAATAGCGTTGCCTCAGCAGTTGCAACTTATCCCTGTAACCAAAACAGACCAGACACAATGCAATTTAAATAGTGTTTCTATACAGAACTTCTTTCGACAGGAGCATTAATCCACAATAGCAAAGCTGTACATGGCTAAAACAAAGACTGATAGTGAACTCCAGAAATATGTCCCTTACACTTGCGTCCTACTAACAATACCAGAGTAAATCAGATCAGTCGAAGACGAGTGTAAACGAGGGGCGACGTTTTCCTAATGTTTAAAGATATGATAGCTAAAGGTCAAGTCATGGCTATTTGTGAAACAACAAAGAACCCTTCAAAGAAGAAAACAGTGCATCACAAAACTAATAAACAATCAGCCTCATGGTGGTCAAAATTCAGCAGAAGCACTAACAGACATTGCTACAACAAAGGCCACAAAAACAGATAGACCAGTGATATTTGTTAAAGTGGATTTTTTATGAATCATGGAGTTGTTCTTTTTCAGATCCCTGATAAGCAAGGAAAGGCTCCTTCAATGGTTTCTTGTTCTGTCATATATCTTCTTTGCATTATGCTTACGTCCCATTTCTGCCATGAGGCAGTTTTTACAAAGACAGATGTTGCTTCGCATCATGTGGAACCATTTCCCATTAAAACATCAGCTTTCAATTGTACTCCATCCATGTGTTCCAACCGGTTGTTTACAATTGCCTTTATATGTAAAGTCTAGTCACCAGAAACAATGCACACACACAATAAAGCAACTAAGTAAAAACAGTAAAACAAGAAGACACAAAGTTTAACGTGGAAAACCCCAAAGGAATCAGGGAAAAAAAACCACAACGCACTAGGACTTTCTTTCTCAGATGTGTTTTGTGTTTGATACAATGTATGATGCTGAATATGCTCTATATATACTAGAGCCTAAGACTTAACAGATAATAAGCTGACAGATTTGACTAGAAGTCCATAATGTCCATGACTCTATGAACATTATCTGCTAGTCTCCTACTTCAGCTTAACTCCTATCTCCTAGTCTCCTAATCAGGCTCCACAACCTAACAACCTCCCACTTGGAGACTGATGTAACACATAACCGAGCTTCTCATTCAGCTTCTTACATTTCCTCGCATCTATGAACACCTAGTGAGCATTCACCTCCTTTCATGAATCAAGGAGGCCAACTGAGGTTTTGCACAACCTCAACTTTCCAGCATCGACATTCTTAGTTAGCATATCTGCTGGATTCTCAGAACCCGGTATTTTCTGCAACCAGAATACCTTTTCTTCCACCAAACTTCGAACGAAATGATACCTTCGTCGGATGTGTTTAGTCTTGAAAGTTCTTGACAAGCTGTATTGCACTCTGACTATCACTGAACAGCACACTACGTTGCTGCTTCTCGCCTATTTGCTCCAGAAAATTCCTTAACCAAACCATCTCCTTACTTGCTTCTGATAACGCTACATACTCAGCTTCTATAGTTGACATGGAGACACATTTTTGGAGTTTGGACAACCAACTTACTGCTGTACCACCAATAGTGAAGACATAGCCAGAAGTACTTTTGCTATTATCAAAATCCCCACTAAGATCAGCATCAACAAACCCTTCCAGTTTTACCTCACTTTTACCAAAGTGAAGACCTACATTTGAAGTCCCTTTCAAATATCTCAGCAGCCACTTCACAGCTTCCCAATGTTCTTTCCCTGGTTTTGACATATAACGGCTCACTGCTCCCACTGCATACGCTATATCAGGTCTGGTACAAACCATAGCGTACATTAGACTACCAGGCGTATGGTACCTTAGACATGTACTCCTTATCCTCTGTTGTTTTCGGTGATTGCTCCCGAGACAATTTAAGATGACTTGGCAGTGGGGTGTTCCTTGGACTAGCATCCAAGATTCTGAACTTCTTCAGCACCTTCTCAAAATATGCTTCTTGAGACAACGTCAAGGATCCTGTTGACTTGTCTCTGCTGATTCTCATACCAAGCATTTGTTTGGCCTCTCCCAAATCCTTCATCTCAAACTTCTTTGACAGCTTCAACTTAAGATCATTGATCACCTTCATACTCGACCCTGCAATCAACATATCATCTACATATAGAAGTAAGATAATATAAGATTCATCAAACATCTTATAGTAGCAGCAATGATCGAAGTCACTCCTAACAAAATCATTGCTCATCATGAAGGCGTCGAACTTCTTATACCACTGTCTTGGAGCTTGCTTCAAACCGTATAAGCTCTTAGTGAGCTTACACACCATTTTCTCCTTCCCTGGAACCTCGTAGCCTTGTGGTTGCAGCATATATATGTCCTCCTCCAGGTCGCCATGTAAAAACGCTGTTTTTACATCCATTTGCTCTAAATACAAATTCTGTGCAACAACTATACTCAACAAAATTCGGATAGTAGTCAACTTCACAACAGGAGAAAATATCTCAAAATAATCTGTCCCATGCTTCTGTGAATACCCCTTAACTACTAATCTTGCCTTGAACCGTACACTACCGTCGGGTTCTTTCTTGATCCTGTAGACCCATTTGTTAAGTAACGCTCTTTTCCCAGGAGGTAACTCTATTAAAACCCAAGTGTTATTCTTCTCTAAAGAGCTCATCTCTTCATCCATTGCTCGCTCCCACTTTAGAGAATCACTCACTTGCATTGCTTCTTCATAATATTCTGGTTCACCTGCATCTGTCAGCAACAAATAATGCAATGATGCAGTAGGTTCTGATTGTTTTCTTGCCTTAGGAACACTCACAAACGGTGACGGATCTAACCTAGCTGGTGGTCTTGTCACTCTTGTTGACTTCCTCAAACTCGAATCAGAACTGGACCTTTGTTGTCTTCGCTGGGATGGAGTGTCTTCAGCATTAGATGACTCATTATCATCGCTAGTATTGTCCTGGAGCGGTAAATCCTCATCACTTTCAAAGTTCTCTTGCAACTCTATTGTTTCAGGTTGAGCTTCCACTCTACTAGTATGATCATAACTCCCTTTAGTCTTGTCCTTGTACAAAACAGTCTCATCAAAGGTCACATCACAATGCCTCAAAATTTTCCGATTCTGATCATCCCAAAACCGATACCCAAACACATCCGAACCATACCCTATGAAGTAGCACTTGATAGCTTTTGCATCCAATTTATCTCGCTTCTCATCATATACATAAGAAACACATCCGAAAACCTTAAGGTGTGAAAGATTAACTTGTTTATCTGTCCACACCTCTTCAGGTAGCTTGAAACCCAAAGGAGTAGACGGTCCTCTATTGATAAGATACGATGCAGTACTCACAGCATCTGTCCAGAACATCTTCGGCATTCCTGCATGCAGTCTCATGCTCCTTGCACGTTCATTCAATGTTCTATTCATCCTCTCAGCAACCCCATTCTGGCGAGCCTTTCCCGGAATAGTTCTCTCCCATCGGATCCCACTATCAGCACAAAACTTCTTAAATTCAGTTTTGTCATACTCACCTCCATTATCAGATTGCAAACACTTTATCTTCTTGCCGGTTTGATTTTCAACTTCAGCTTTCCACACCTTGAAAATCTCACACTTCAGACTTGTGTTTCATGAAATAAACCCATACCTTGCGACTGAAATCATCAATGAAGGTAACATAATAACGCGAGCCACCAAGGGATTTAACTGGTGCAGGTCCCCACACATCAGTGTGCACTAGCTGGAGTCTTTCCGTCTTCAATTCTTTCTTGGTCTTCGTGAAACTAACCCTCTTCTGCTTACCCAAAATGCAGCTCTCACACAAACCCAAATCCACAGATTTCAAACCTGACAAAATATCTCTAGCAGCCAGCATCTTTATCCCTTTCTCACTCATATGTTCAAGCCTGTCATGCCAAAGCTTGGAATAGTCTGTGTAAGCTACAACAATCATGTTTGTATGCTCAGCAGTAGCATACAAAGTCCCAGTTTTCGTACCCCGTGCAACCACCATAGCACCTTTTAAAACCTTCCAGGAACCATCTCCGAAAACTGTCGTGTAGCCTTCACTATCCATTTGATCCACCGAGATCAAATTCTTCTTCAAGTCTGGAATATACCTTACTTCTTGCAATTTCCATAAACTCCCACTTGAAGTCTTGATACTTACTTCTCCCTTCCCCATAATCTCTAAGGCTTGATCGTCAGCTAAATAAACCTTCCCGAATTTTCCAGATTTGAAGTTCTGGAACAATTCTCTACATGGTGAAGAGTGAAACGACGCACCAGAATCTAGAATCCAAGAGTCAATGGGACTTTCAACGCTTAAGATCAAAGCGTCGTACATGTCCTCTGTGGCAGAATTCACAGAGGAATTGCCATCATCTTGCTGGCGACGATTGTTTTTCTTCTTCTTTGGATTTGTACAATCCCTTTTGAGATGACCTTTCTCACCACAATCCCAGCAAACAATATCAGTTCTGCCCTTCGACTTCCCCCTACTTCTGGACTTCCATCTGCCATTCTTGCTTTGACTTCGCTGTTTACTTCTTCCTCTACCATCGGTGCTTAAAGCACTCCCTGAAGTTTCTCCTATTTCTTTCCTGCGAATGCTTTCGCTTAGAACAAGATCTCTAACTTCATCAAGGATTATCTTTTCCTTACCACGAGAGCTACTTATTGCAGACACAATAGTATCCCATGAATGAGGTAAAGAAGACAGTAAAATCAAGGCTTTAACCTCATCCTCAAAGCTGATTTCCACAGATTTCAACTGACTTGTAATTTGATTAAACTCATTAATATGCTCAGCAGCAGAACTACCATCAGACATCTGTAGATTAAATAAGCGACGCATCAAATATACCTTATTCATAGCTGAAGGCTTCTCATACATATTTGATAGAGTCTTGATCAGACCCGCCGTCGTCGTCTCGTCCTTGACATTAAAAGCCACGTTCCTGGCCAACGTCAAACGAACCACACCAAGTGCTTTCCGTTCTAAGACTTTCCACTCATCTTCTTTCATTGCTTCGGGCTTGGCATCAAGAGGAAGGTACAGATTTCTCTGGTACACATAATCTTCAATCTGCATCTTCCGGAACCCAAAATCCTTACCATCGAACTTATCGATTTTCACCTTCCCGTCTTCCATTGATGTATATTATGTTCTGGTAAAACCCTAAACCTAGCTCTGATGCCAGTTGTAAAGTCTAGTCACCATAAACAATGCACACACACAATAAAGCAACTAAGTAAAAACAGTAAAACAAGAAGACACAAAGTTTAACGTGGAAAACCCCAAAGGAATCAGGGAAAAAAACCACAACGCACTAGGACTTTCTTTCTCAGATGTGTTTTGTGTTTGATACAATGTATGATGCTGAATATGCTCTATATATACTAGAGCCTAAGACTTAACAGATAATAAGCTGACAGATTTGACTAGAAGTCCATAATGTCCATGACTCTATGAACATTATCTGCTAGTCTCCTACTTCAGCTTAACTCCTATCTCCTAGTCTCCTAATCAGGCTCCACAACCTAACATTATAGGCGTCCTATTTGTTTGTTACATTCCTATTTTTGGTTAAAATATCTACCCCACACTCGACTAGCTCTCCCATCTTCCGTAATAAGATAATTTCCATTATCCCAAAATCTCACCCACTTACTCCAATATAGTATGCCATTTATTCCTCTCTTCTATTTTCATCAACAAAAATGTATTGCATACTACACTATTCTTTTTCTCCTTGGTCTATGTGCAGAAGGCAAATGTAAACAACTAATCGGGACAGAGGGAGTACAATGCGAGAGAGAGTGTAAATCCATAAAGAATCCTCCCCTCCCAAAAACCAATATATTGTGTACACCCACCGCACTGGTAGTACGAAAGAGGTTAAGTAAAGGAATGCTTCGATTTCCCAATTTAATACTTCCAATTGATCCTCTCTTAGTAAAGGCCTAACTGACTAAAAATGAGGTAAAAACCTTATACACATAAATATTGAAGACGGAATCCACATTCAGAAATTGCAGTAACCTTAAAATAAACTTGATTATACATCAGATATCTATTTTGATAAATTTTAATAGGAGGCTCCAAAGTGTAGTACATAGCCTACAACCTAACAGCTAATCCAATTTTGAAGCACAAGTCTCAGCACCAACACCAAACTCACATCAAACATGGAAGACCATACTTATACTTAGACATCAAGCATAGTCTAAAAAGACACAGAATGACCACAACAAAACTCAGTACCTTTAAATCCGTTACAACTAATGAATCCTAATCAGAGTGGAACGAATATGGACCTGTTCAGAGAAACGGGATGTGACCCTGGAAATCCACTTCCCTGCAACAGAAAGTATTGTAGTAAAAATCACTGTCAAGCAATAAGTAACAAAGTACGAGGTTCATATGAGCTAAAATATGTCGGTTAAGCAAGTGGATTTCTAGGATGTGACCCTGGAAATCCACTTGCCTGCAACAGAATCTTGTAGCAATATAAGCCTACTTCAAAGCTGTGAGCATAATAGGTAGTCAGGAACACATCTAAAGACCTAACTTGTTTGAGGAAACAGATATTCTATCTAAAATAAACGCTCTACATGGTATGTATAGAAATGAGAAATGGGCCACTTCGCACCGACGTAAAATCAGAAGGCATATATTAAGACCAAAACTGGAAACAAATTTCTTAGAGATGTAACTGCACTTTCTAAAGACACATACCCCTTGAGGCTTAAGTACTTCATAGCAGAAATATCGAAACTGACATTCTTGTCCATAAGGTATATTATCTCCCAAGACATCATCATTGGTCATCATTACAGGGATTCCATGTTTTTCCTGAAAGTGAAATGTTACATTTGAATGCAATTGCAGCTAAGCCTAGATTAGACTTGACTTCTGAAAGAGTAGAAACTTAATCTTAAGAGACAATAGAGCTGCAATCTGCAGAAATGAGTGACAGTACCAGAAAATGATTTCTTACATCTATAGAAGCATAGGGAACACCATCGTCATCTTCTGGTAGAGCTGCACCATTTTCCTCGACATCGGAGTACCTCTTCCACTCAGGGGTAGGGGGACATATAAGTAAGTCTGGTTTAGGTTCGTGATAGAAAGAATATAATGCATCAATGTAATCCTGTTTGTAAATCCCTGGGGGCCGAGCTGCAGCAAATCTTTGTATAGCCTGCTCATAAGAAAACAAGTATTGTAAACATCTAGCGTAGAGGACAGACCTTCAGGCACTGAGTGACTGATAACCAAACCAATAACTTACCTCAGAGACTGAACTAGCCTGCTGTGTCCGCATCAAATAATGAACTATCATATAACCAGTCCGGTTGTGACCATGAGTACAATGGACAAGTACATACTTAAGCTGTCTCATTTGTTCATTCAACAACAGAAATTGCATAACCTGAAATTTCTCAGTAAATTTATGCTTGTAAGATAAGGAGTCAGACAACTAACATAACACATACCATACAGGAGTTAAAAAGAGAGGAAGATAAAATGTAAATTGACTCAAATAAATATACAAAGAATGACAACTAACAAAGGCTACAGAAACCAGTAACTAATCTTTGCATACTTCCTCTTATAAACCAACAAGAAGACAAACGATTGGCATCCGATAGAAGGCAAGCCTCGGTATCCAGATTTTGAACTTTCAAGTGAACACTAATATTTGCCTATCAACATACATGTTGATGCATGTATCTGATTCTGAACTTAACCACATGTAACAGGTCAGATAAACATGGGTTCCGTAACCCAAACACTGGCGGTTCAAAGTCCCGAGATTGTACATTTTTGCTCAGCAGACACTACTCTGAAAAACAGATGTCCGGCCTTCACCCTTTTAGGATACAATCCAAAAAAACTCCGCCCTCACCCCCTTCCCATTTTTTTCCCACCCTTCACACAAATTTATTTTAATTCAAAAGATAATGTAAGAAATTACAATTGTGAACCACATCAGTGAATACCAACAGAAGATCAACTAAGAAACTCGGAATTTTAGTTCCTAGTTATTGGAGAGCTTAAACATCCAAACCCCATGTTGATGGCTTATAAATGAGATGAGAGAACAAGTACAAGCAAGATATAGAACTGTGCCTCTGAAGAATGAGGATGCTCCTGCTTAGGAACAAATTAAAGCTATGTACAGAGAAAGTGAACAGTGGCCCCTCCCCTAATTCTGTGCTTAAATTAATATCCAGTTCTCCACATTGCGCAAAATGACAACGCTAGTCGGTTGATGGATATCTGCATACTAGACCTGGCAAAGTTGACCCGAACATCCAACCCAGGACCCGATTATGACCTAAGAAACTGAAATCCAAACATGACCCACAATCCGAAATGACCGGATCCAATCGAAACTGACCTGAAATTAGATAGCCCTGATAGTGACCCGACTCGCAAATGACTTGAACAAAAGTTAACATATTTATATGAGTCAATTTTTCTTAATGTTATACTCATTAGTTTATTCAAACATGTCTCTATATGATAGATACTTATGTTACTCTGACCCGGGGATACGGGTACGGGTACGACACTGGTACGGGTGTCGGATTCGTGAAATGAAAAATTTGAAGATTCGCCGACTCGGGTCAACGGATACGTCGACTCGGTCAAACGATATTTTAAACAATAAAAGTTAATTGAAAATAGTGAAATAATGTTTAGTGTTCTTTTTTTTTTGGCAGGCAAATAATGTTGAGTTGATGTCTTTTTGTTTTTTACAAAGGGGTTGAGTTGATGTCTGGCTGTAGAGAAAATACAAGCCAGCAGTCCAACTGGTATTTTACAGCCCAGCCCAAATAGAATGAAATCAGTAAACATAGCAAGGAAAATCATTACATGACCTTATAAACCCACAGCCCAGCCCACGAGGAGACTTAAGATTGTATCAGAAAAAAGAAAAGAATAATAGAGGAGACTTAACCTAATAATAGAGGAGAGAGAAGATAAGAGGGAAAGAGAACAGAAAAGGACAGAGAGAGTCGCAGAGAAGCGTCAACCACCACCGGCGACCACCACCGGCGAACACCACCAGCGAGTCGGAGATTCATTTCGTTCTTCTTTCTCTCTCTCCACTTCCTCCTCATGTTTTTACCCAGATCTGAAAAAGGAAGCTCAGATCAAAATGTTCAAGGATCCGAGACTCATATCGGCCGCCGCGTACCCGATCCGTTTGCAGCGTCGGTGTCGGGTCGTGTCGACACGCGACACGGCCCATTTTTGCCGCGTCGGAGTATCTTAGTTACTATGATACCATAAAATTAATTCTGAAGAGTACCTACGTCTACTCACATAACTGATAAATAACATAATTCTATTGAGAAGTACAATCATAAAGTCCCCTTGTCACAAATTCACAATCAATCCTGTAAGGAATCAAGAAGCAATTGCATGACATTTTGGCCTCTTAAAAAGTCTCGACTAATAGACTGCCAGGCTGGATGCATATTGAACTCCCCGAACCACACTATTGGCAGGACACATTTTGGGCTTTCATTATCGTGATTCTTGTTGCATTGTCACCATTACTTGCAAAAAAACTGATCAAGCAAAGAAACTATAACATGTTGCTTTTATCATCAGGCTAATTCTTCTCTCAAGTCCACAGGAAAATATTCGTGTATGAAACTTTTAAGGACCTTATCTCAGTTCAACCCAAATTAGAAAACCGCATCAATAACCAACATTATTGCAACATCAACTACTCGTGTTCTAGGACCTCACTTCTCTCCTGTGCACATGCCTTTCGCTTCCTCATCCACGCACAGGGGCAAACCATATAAACCAGTTAGTTATTCAGACCTCATTTTTTGATATTGGGTTGACTATTTATTCAGAACACCTCATTCACCATGTAAATTAAAACACCTAGGAAAATCTATTGCTGCATAGTAGGAGAGGCAAAGAGGGAATCAGGGAGTATGGTGGGGTGTAAACGGTCTACATAGTCTGAGCAACTAAAAGGATTTGCATAGATTGAGTGCCATCACAGTAAGAATAGAGATAATTACAAGGAGACATAAACGATAAACAACAATAAAAATGCTGTTAGTATCTGACTTCCAAACACAAGTACATTTAGCTAGAAACAGCACCATACAAACAATACCTGACCATGAACTGCCTTGACCAAGCTTAAGACTATTTCTTTGCTAGGTTTTACATTTGAGGTGATAAAAATTCTTCTACCCTGCAGGTTTACAGAAATAATATAAGGAAACAAGAACTAGCATTAATGTATAGTATCAAACTCGAAATAAAACTTGCCTCTAGAAGAGGATGACTACTTGCAAGGGAAAATGACATTGGCATGCTGAAACCCAGTTCCTTTTCCTTTTTTGTATCACGAAGGATGTACTTTTTCTCATCAATTAAACAACTAGCTTGTCCACAGCTCTCAAGCCACAAGTGCGTTACTACAAGTTTGGAGTTGGCAATAGCTTCTAACATATTTCTAGTACGTACAAACATATCAGCAACAAAGTGTGTGGCTTCCAAAATTGAAGATGCTTCTGAGATGCCTAACCGGGATAAGATCTGTAACAACATTGGAAAAAAAAAATTATAGCAGTTCTGCATGGCCTCCTAAATAGCAATCCACTAAAGAAATTTACCTTCTTCTGTTGCCTAACGATATCTTCATCCAAGTGCTGACTGAACAAAACTCGAACACTATTCAGATCTCTCTTCTGCCTCAATATTCTAGAGGGGGAAATGCTCTTATCCTCACTTTCGGTTAATCTGTAGAACTCTTTCGTAAGTGATAGCTTTTTCTTGCAAGATGGTGAATGATACTTGTCTCCGATGCATATAGGTGATACCGCAGTTCCAGGCGTTTTTAAATTCTCCGGGGTGATATCTGCTTTACTACATGACTTTTGCTTCACTTTAGGAGATCCTGTAAGTTTGGCAGCCACTAATGCTTCTTTGGCAGAATGGCAATAAGCATCCTGTTTCCCTGCCGGCAAGTGGCAAGTCTTATCTGATGACAACATTGCACTGGAGTGGAGAGTCTGTTCATCTTGACCATGCTGTGCACGTTGAGCCCTCCTCCTTGACCTTGTCCGCCTTGCAACAGATCCGAATACATCTTCATTGCCGCCATATGTTCTCAAGGTTTTACCTTCCTCCCCATTTTCTTCATCCAGTGTAACAGTATGCTGGAGATCTCTTCCTCTATCACTCAACCCATCAATCATGATAGTGTCTACCACTGTGTTCATATTTAATGTTTCCACCATAGCATTTGCGCGTCCAGAAGTTATATCAGTTATAGACTGACCCTTTCCATTGTGAACTACATCCAAGCAGTGCCTTTTCTCTTTAGAGTCATCTGATGCATCACCCGCCCCGTTTAATCGATTCAGCGATACATGCTTTCTAGTTTTCTGAAGTGTACTAACTTTCGCTGGTAAACTCTGTATTAGTACCGGTGGAGATCGATTGTTAATTAGTTCTCCTCCTGAGATACTCTGTGTTTCCAAGTCTTCAACATTCCCTCGTCCAATGTCTGATAATTCCCTCCCACTAACAGCAGAGGTGTTATTTAAACTTAATCTTTTCCGTTTTGCCTCTGGCTTCAGCAGATCGACCTTAAACTCCTTGGTGACATGCTGTGAACGGGACCTTAATCTGGGAGAACACCTAGAGTATTCAGCTGATTTCATGATGATATCTTCAGTACGTCTGGATCTAGTAACAACTCCTGATTTTTGGGGACATGCTCGTTTCTGAACAGAGCTCTGCTTAGAAATAACATTTTTTGTAGTTTCCCTTTTACTCCTGGCTCTCGAACTTTTCTTACCTTGATCAGCCATGCTACGGTCAGCTGCCACAAGTGCAGTTGCAGTTGATAGTGCCTCCATAGCTTCAGCAGCTATTTGGGTATCAATACCCACATTCAGCACGTCTGCTTGTTGAGCATTAAGTTGAGCTTCTAATGCTGGTCCACCACAGGTATCCAAGCCAATTTTTGTAGCCTTCAGCAACTTTGGATCAGAGTGGAGAAAACCCTTTATGGTATCGTGCACATTTTGCTGCCCTTCTGCATTTCTTATCTTTCCAAGAGACAAACTTCTCAATTCAACAGTCTTTGAACTCAGTTGTTTACGGCAAGATTTTTGGACCTTGCAGCTGTTCCCAAATAACACTTCTTTTGTCTTAATGAAGAATTCACCGCCTCCATCATCCTCAAGTTTGTTATCCCAATCAAATATTGATGAGTGTTCGAGTATGTTTCTATGAGTTGCTTGCTGTGCCACACTATTTGCACCCTTTGTCATTGCAGCAGGAGTTACCACTTCACTAACAGCCTTTCTACGTATCACATCCTGATCTGACTCCAAGACATTAACTTTGAGAAATCTGTCAACAAAGTCAAGTGCATTTGCTTGTGAAAGTTCGCCAGGCTCTTGAGAATCTACGTAACTTAGCCCAGCCAACTCATTATCGCAACCAGGCAACTGAGAGAAGCATTCCTTTTGATCACTGAGGTTGTCAACCGATCCTTTTTCAGCAGCATCCTCTCCCATAAACAATTCCCTCGCCAATGATCTGGCGACATTACTCTTGTCTCCAATGCATAACCCTTTCTCGTCATGTTCTGCTCGATCAGATGTTAGATCAACTGCCTGACCATCATTTGAAGAATGAAGTTTGAAGGAACAAGATACATTGTCGGCATCCTTTGAAGCCATTTCACCTGCTGCGATACCAGCAGCCCTTAAAGAAGCTGTACGAATGGAAGTAAGTCCTGTTCTCATAGAGCCTGATACAGGGCCAAAACACGACAAATAGTGAGTCACCATATCTAGAAAGCAGAGACGGTCGCTTTCCAAACTATTTACACTTGTAGAATAAATACAACATATGCCAACTAAATATAAAATAAAATCAATGGGCAAAGGACAATAAACCAACCAGAACTCTGTGCACCATCATCTGAAGGAAGTAATTCTGATGGAGCTTCTCCTTCACCTTGATGACATTGAGAGTGTTTCTTCTCCACATGGGCAGTAGTTTGGTAACCATTTATATCCGGAAACTGAATATCACTTAAACCCACTGTATCATCCATAACTTCAGTTCGTTCAGCATCTTCACCATCATCATTACACTCTGTTTCACTATCTGATACATCTAGTTGTTGAGTGTCCATATCCTCAAATAAACTGTAATCATCCATTATTTGGGTTTCACCAGCAAGATCCATTATTTGGGTTTCATCGTCGAAATCAACTGGTTGAGTTTCATCGTCAAAATCCACTACTTGGGTATCAAGAGCATCATCATGACGACCTGTATCTTCATGAGGAACACTATCACCAAACTGTTTATCATCCCCAAATTCCCCATTCTTGTTCTCACCTACTTTCATTAAACAAGCACAAGGTATACTAATCATGCATTTTTCCATGAGTTCCCAACATTTGATTCATTTAAGATAAACTGAAGTACAGAAGAGAAACCACTAACACAGAAACATTATAGTATTATACATAAATAATCAAAAGACAAGCAAGCATTTTCAGCCGGTTTGCCAAACCAATCTCCAACAAAAAAAGGGAAATTAATTCTGAAAACAAAAAACATGGCTAAGACCCTCTGGCCTATGACGACTCATGGTAAGATTACATGTGTTGTATAGGGCTTTCACCTTAAAACTACAAACACACCCAAAAGATATGAAAACACATGGTCCCACATAGACCTGTGCAATGTAGCGGGTCCCACATTAATTTCCTCTGACCCACCCCGCAGTTTGTAATGAACGGCCGGGCAATAAAAGGGTTGGAAATGGTCATGGCAGGTCAAAGTCATGAAATTTTAGCACTAAACGACCTGTACCATGAGTTCTTTAGAGCTTTCAACCTTAACACTACAAAATCACCCCAAATAAAAAAAAAACACATGGTCCCACCTAAACATGTGCGGTGGAGCGGGTCCCCATCAACAAAAGTCTTGGTGAAGACCGTCTAATTTTAAGTTAAAATTATACCAAGACATGCTTGCCCAATAAAGACATATAGACTATAACTCAATTTGGGAATTTTGGGAGTTTAAACAAATTAAGACTGCAAGGAGTTTGTCAGTCTTTTCTAATAATTTGTGCCCCATTAATGGCTCGTGACCCACCCCGCAAATTTGTAATGAAGGTCTGCGCCATTAACGGGTCGGAAAGGGTCATGGCGGGACAAAGTCATGAGTAAAACAAGAAAATTTATCATAAAACTAGTAACTTGCAACGCCCCGTCAGTCTCGTTTTACCCCCATTCTTATAAACCCAACCCGTCCCAACCCGGTTTGATTGGACCCGCTCTGTCCCAAACCCGTCCCATTGAACAGGTCTAGTCCCGCCGTAAGACATCACCCCAAAACGTTTAAAAACCTAACTAAACCCACTGTAAGACCATATCACCCAAGTGAGACTATGGAGAAAGATCAAACCTTTATAGGCACAACCGCACAACAACAATTACATAACAAAAAGGCAGAAAAACTGAAATTCCACACCTTAATCCATCAATAAATAATCAAATCGACATGTAAATAAATTGAAGAACAGCATTTTTCCAACAACATTAGCAATAACAACTGATATAAAAATAAATAACTGACCAACAAAAAAGGGGGAGAAAAGAATGTTTTGTTTTTTTTTTTACCAGGGGAATTATTGTGAGTTGGCATAATTTCCACTCTGCGTCTTCCAATTGTGGTCATAACCCTAATAACTGTTAAAGCATACAAATAATAAATATTCGTTAGGGTTCAATTTAAATTGTCACAATCATGTAACAAAAGACAAATTTGAGAGAAGTAAGAAGAAAGTGTTAGTTTTTTGGTGAAAGAAGGAAGTGTTGGTGAGAGTGGAAAAGAGAGAGTGAGCGGAGACAAGTTGTATTTTTGCCGCGGCGGTTGTGGCCCATTTTGTGGTACATTTTCTAATTTTTGGAGGGAAAACAGAATTTTATAAAAGATAAAGTTTTAAACGAACAAAGCAATAAAGGGCATTTGGTCTAGTGGTATGATTCTCGCTTAGGGTGCGAGAGGTCCCGAGTTCAATTCTCGGAATGCCCCTTATTTTTAGCAATGTATATTTGTGTTTTGTGATCTTTTTGGTATTTGTATAAGCGTGAACTATTTTAGCATGTTCTCACACTCTGTGTTATGGCATGTCTACAAGTGACTCTTGAAATTTAACCACAATAGTATTAACATTCTTTCGCTTAGTTTTTGGTAATGTTTTGGTTCGTTGGACGTACTATTTCCACCATGGCACCATTGGTTCTTTAGTAGTAAAAGTGTCCATCGCCGTTGTTATAATCTGACGGCAACGTAATTTTGGAAGGTCTACTTCTGGCTTGTTTAATGCAAGTTTTCTGCACCTCTTTTGTAAATTGAGTTTTGATTAGTTCATTTTTGTCTCTTTGGATATCGAGTATAGAGCATCTCGCTAGCTCCTTTCCATTTCATTGAAATGTCCTAGAAATAATCAAACAAAATAATCCCGTCGGTATAGTTATCAGTAATCTTTTACGCTTTTAGCAATCTCAGTTTTATCATTGCAAGCACGTCTTGAGGTTAGTTTCAGAATTATCAGCACTAAAAGTTTATCCTAAGTTCTGCATTAGTTGGTTCTTGCCCGTCTGCGTTCTAAATATAGACGATTTCATGTACTGTATATATAGCTGCATCAGCAGCGATAGCGTCAATGTATAGAGCAAATAGCAGTGAAAAATGATCCATTCTTTCAGATGAATTCTGTCAGGGGGGAAAATGGAACTATAGCAAGCGAGGAGCAACAAGGTTATCCAGGAGCCAGAAGAGACGCAGCAGTTATATCAGTTAGATGGACATTCTCTCTTCTGTAAGCTATACCCAACACGAAAAGATTGTCATGTTTTGTGGATTCTTTCTCCCCAAAGGTCTATGCACCAATCTTTCGGTTCACGCTCATGATGTGGATTGCTTTCATCTGGAGAGACTTTAACGTTGATAATATAGTACATGGCATGATACTGATACTACATAGCCATGACAGCATTTTCTATTTACACAAGTCATATGGAAGGGGAAGCAATCGACATATAGTGAATGTTCGACTGCTAACCCACCTGATTTAGAGATGAGCTTAGCCAAGGTACTGAACCAGCTAACATGGATCAGCCAGCCCTTAAGACAGGTTGAAGCGGTCTACCTGTTTGCATGAAAAGAAAAACAAAGAAAAGAACTGCACACTCCCTACGCAGGCATTATCCTGTTCAGGTTCAAAGGGACTTTCTCAGCCTGCCCTGCCAGCATCAAATAGTTGATGCTGTAGCAGAGACAGACACCCCTGGTGCCTTTCTTATGTCAATAAACGGAAAACAAGAAACGAATAAAAATATATCAACCACAGAGAAGGAGTTTCATTTATCCCAAAGTCGGAAACAAGAAAACGAAAACAAGTCTGTCCTTTATTTGTCAACATCTACTCGAACTTACCACCTCAGGGGAAAAGTCCATAGGAATTAATCTGCATCCGCTGAGGCTTCAAGCAGTCCAAAAGCAAGCTTTGCCACTGCCTATACTTCAAGCATTGTTTTCTATCTGCACAATCATAACCAAAAACATTCACATGACCACTATGCCTCTTCTACATTTTAACTTTTTTGTTATTACTTTTTTGCCGGTTACATTGTTCATAGTTTCATACATCAGCTTTTAGAACTCACATAATGATTAAAGCTTGTGAAAACGATTCATTTACCTTTTCAATGACTCTACATAACTCTGAGGCAAGTAGATCTCTCCCCCAGCTTCGCCATGCTGTTCTCCACTTATGGTTTTCTTAGCAGCAAGAAATTGAGCGCTCATAGCCTCCATTCCTTGAAGCACAGCCTCCTCTGCACTACCATAACCATGTTCCTCAGCATACTTGCGTACGTCCTCTGTTATCTTCATTGAGCAAAACTTGGGCCCACACATAGAGCAAAAATGTGCAACCTTTGCACCCTCTGCAGGCAGGGTCTCATCATGGAAGGACATAGCAGTCATGGGGTCAAGGGACAAGGCAAACTGGTCCATCCAACGGAATTCAAATCTAGCCTTGCTCAATGCATCATCCCATGCTTGAGCCTGTGGGTGGCGCTTAGCCAGATCAGCAGCATGAGCAGCAATTTTGTATGCTATTACCCCAGCTTTTACATCATCCCTATTTGGCAATCCGAGATGCTCTTTTGGTGTTACATAACAAAGAAGTGCAGTGCCTAGGGCCCCAATGTTGGCAGCACCAATAGCTGAGGTTATATGATCATAACCAGGCGCAATATCAGTTGTTAGTGGACCAAGTGTGTAGAAAGGTGCTTCATTACACCACTCCAGTTGTTTTTGCATGTTTTCAGGAATTTTGTGCAGTGGAATGTGTCCAGGCCCTTCATTCATAACCTGAGATCAGGAATTCACATAAATAAATAGAAACTCAACCAAAGGGGAGTTGACTATAAGAGCCAATATATATAGCTAGTATCATTTGTAGAATGGTACCTGCACATCCTTTTCCCAGGCCCGTCGAGTAAGCTCTCCTTGGGTCAAGAGCTCTGCAAACTGTGCAGTGTCATTTGCATCATAGATTGACCCAGGCCTAAGGCCATCACCAATTGACAGTGCTATATCATATTGGTTGCAGATATCAAGAATGTCATCCCAATGCTCATAAGCAAAATTCTCTCTATGGTAAGCTAAACACCACTTTGCATGAATGGATCCTCCACGCGAAACAATCCCAGTCATACGTTTGGCAGTTAATGGGATGTACCTCAGCAGAACTCCAGCATGGATAGTGAAGTAATCAACACCCTGTTCTGCTTGTTCGATCAAGGTCTCCCTGAAGACATCCCAGCTGAGATCCTCTGCAATTCCATTTACTTTTTCAAGTGCTTGATAAATGGGGACGGTGCCAACTGGTACAGCAGAGTTACGTAGGATCCATTCACGAGTCTCATGAATATGCCGACCTGTTGACAGATCCATGATTGTGTCTGCACCCCACATTGTTGCCCACTGAAGCTTGTGGACTTCTTCTTCGATTGAACTAACAACAGCAGAATTTCCAATGTTTGCATTAACTTTGACGAGAAAATTTCTTCCAACTATCATAGGCTCCAACTCCAAATGCTTCTTGTTGGAAGGAATAATTGCACGTCCACGGGCAACCTCTGACCTCACAAACTCTGGGTCGAGGTTCTCACGAGCAGCACAAAACAACATTTCTTCAGTAATCATTCCCTGCTTAGCATAGAACATCTGGGTAAATCTGGGTAGGCCTAATTTCTCCCTCCTGTCAACCCACTCTTTACGTAATTTAGGAAGTCCTGTTACACAATACCGGTGAGGATCGGGTAAGATGGCAGTAGGAATCTAATGTTAGTATAAAGTAGGTTAAAGATCGGAGAAAAATTCAGATGCATTACACTCAAATGCTGAGTTAAGCAACAAGCTCCATGTTGAGCTTACTCAAAGAGATGGAAGGACTTGAAGAAATCAAGAACTAGAAAGACGAGAAAAGAAACATAAGCATGAAAGGGCTACAAGCCTACAAGAGATCATTGGATGAAAGACCACCAAGACACTTGCTGGCAAAAAAGTCTCAAGCCAAAAGAATTGATCAACCATAATTTGACATCTATATGAAAAATTTATCAAGCAAAGAAAAGTAGTAAATCCAACCAGGTCTGCATAGTGTCCATATTGAAAGCGGATATGTCACACAGACATAGATCCTGAAGATGTATTTCGAAGGACTAGAAGCCACACAATTAAGTAACCTATGTAAAAGCTCCATCTAATCCGGATGATACGAATGATTTGCATCACCAGAACCTTGAGAGTTACAGATATCATGAGGAGAAGGGGGAAAAAAAGGAATCCATACCAATCCGAGGACTAATATCTTGGGGGCCACTGGTGTCATAGGTGTCAAAATGGGGTTCATCACCAGATAGGTGGATGCGCCTGAAGGGAACCTTGAGCACATGGCCTGATTCCTCATGGATCACTTCCCTGCATACAATATTACACACATGTAATACTATTACAGACAAAGGTAGCCGAAAACAATGAAAAAGATTGGTATACTAAGCCACTAAAGAGTAAAGACCCCCTAATATGAGTCCTGAGCCTTGCCAAAGGTGTACAGTACAATCTACAAAGTAGCTCATACTATATCAAGTATCGATTGAACATGTCACCGTAATTTATAACAAGCATGTTTTCAAGCAGATTGTGTACAGCAGCAACATATTACATAAGAGAGAGAAAAGAGACACCTGCATTCTTTGGAGCTCTTTGGGAAACATTGTTCAAAAGATGGGAGAGGAAGAAAGTCAGGAGCAGAAGGATCGACTGTGTGTTTACTTTTGGTTTTATTGGTGGTTGGGGGATCAAAGGTTAATGTCGCCTGAGCGCCTGAACTTAAGGCAGCAGTATGAAATTCCTTGCAGTGAACACCTGCAGCATGCCCAAGCATATCAAGTCTAGGCAAGAAAGCAGTTCTGGGCAGCAGCGACTGTGCAGAATGGTTGTCAGTCTTGCACCTGACTGTCGTCAGAGTAGCTTGAATTGAGGCCATGTCTACCCCTGCAATATCTTATGCGTAAAAACATAAGACAGTGTATAGTTAAGAGATGAAAACTGTATAGCTCATGTCTACAGTTTGCAGCTGATCTTTAAGTCTAAAATCACTACAATGTTTAACGTCTCACTGCCAAATTTTCCTGACCTCCTCTCCCTTCAAACATCAGAAATTATGAAAACGTCAAAGAGAATACATGCAAAAGAAAGTCGACATATATATAACTAAGACCTGCTATAAATTCCCATTTGCTCTAGTTTGAATGTTTGCTACTGTGATACTGCACATAGATAACTGAAATCACTCAAGTCATCAGACCCTCGATAGCTCCAAGAAATAAGCTAATACGAACTCGATCACCATAACTTTCTTCTAGGCTTCAGACATATTGGAGCACTTGCAAACAACATCAGCCTAACCACCACCCATCTCTAATGGTGAGAAATTGCATTTGTATTCATGAGATTGTCAGATTGCCATAATGAAAACAGGCGACAAAGGGGATCACACTAGAAACAGTCTCTTTGCCTTTCAAGTTTCAAGGACAACAAATTGTTGAAATATCACACAACAAAGTATAAGGTTAAGTTGAGTGGCCAACTAGCTAGTACCATAGCTTTTTTGCTGCTAAAGCAAGATCCTTCCTTTTTTCTTCTCACATACTCTTTTCCCCGTTTTGGGTTTGCTAGTTGTTACTAATAGACTAACTTAATGACACACCAAAGTTGTAGCCTAGTACCAAAAAGCCAAACAAAGGCCTAGCTTACTCAATAAACCCACTATTCCACAATGCACTGAGAACAACAGCAACAAAGCCTTAACCCCGAAATAATTTGGTGCCGGCTAACATGAATTGTCATTAGGCATTTAACAAATTTTAAGAAACAAGTTTCCACAGTGCATTCGTAAGGGCATATTCTTATAACATTCCTTTCCTCGTTACCTTTTGCTACAAAATAATTGATTCTTTTACATCAGAAATGTGGGAATCTAGTTGGATTTCTCCACCAGAGAGGAACCACCATTAAATAAATAAACAACAAGACCTTCCAACGAAGCTTACAGATAAATAAAGATTTATCATTAGATAACTATTACCATGATCATTTTCACATGCAACAAATAAGATTAAGCTATACTTATAGCAATCATGCATCTCAACGAACCATGCAAATAAATGATCTTGCATATCTATAATGAAACAACCTGATGATCAACTAGCATCAACCATGCATTTTAACTAGCCATGCATGCAAATCAAGAGCCTTGAAGATTGACAACATGAAACAAATTTAATCATGCAAACAAAACCTTGTACGTTCAAAAATAAATATGAACTCACCAAGAAGAAAACAGAGAGATGTAGAAAAGGAAGGCTTATCGTCTCACAAGTTCTGTATGAGTGACAAGTGAGAGAAGCAGGGTTGTTGTTGAGACTGAGTGAACAAATGTGAAAAAATCACGGGCATTCGTTATCTTTTTTATAAAAGAAAAAAGTGAGAAAATCATTTACAAGGAAACAAATCATATGACTTGGCTCCACTAAACCACAAGCTTGAAGTTCGTTTTATTCATATTTGTGGGCACACATTTTAGATATTTCTTTGTTAACATCAATACGGTAGGTGATGCATCACTTCGACTAGTACATTATTTCCTGAAATATAGAAAGACAAATTATCCCAATGATCTAACATTAACTTTCAAGTCTACACAGGTCACTGGATGAGTAGGTGAAGGGTTCTACTAACTTGATCAGAGTGACTTAATGAGAGGTTTGAGGTTCGAGAACCTAGGAAATACAACAGTGTTAAAACTCGTGAGGTAGAAATTTGTCGCCTACTCCTAATAATCCTACTCGACTCGGATCTGAACTACGAATAGTGAAAACTAAAAAAAAAAATTTAGCTTTAATTCTATTTTCCCTTTATTTGAGTACCTAATGACAAACCACCCCTCTTTAATATAAAAAACTATATGCCTTCAAACCGTAGTTGGGACAAAAAAAGAAACAACCCCAAAACACATGTGAGCTGAATACAAAGTTAGTGGGTTTGCTTCAAGGGTTTCGACACATTTAAGTACTTCGATTAACACGAAATCAATATGAAACTTAAATGGGTCGCGTCAGGATTAGGAGTACGAAATACAAACAAACCTGTTTATTATAACAAACGTTTTTGGACTAACCCAAATATGTATCAATATAATAGTTTACTTTCTTAATACTTGAACATACCCCACGCAAAAACCTCGTTTTGGTCTCAGAATTGGAATTGGTCAAAAGTTGGCAGAAACCATTCTAGACACATATAATTGCTACTGGAACAAGAAAAATGGCAAAAAGTATCTTAGGCGTAGCCCAAACCATCTGTTTTATCCATTATGCACATGCTTGAATCGAACATTAAACACAACGTAAAACTATCAAGATGAAGGAATGTCATCGTCATATAATACAATTATAATCCAATAGACCCTATGACCATGCTTAATCACTTTCATAACATTTCGCGTAAAATTAAAAATCGACCCAAAAAGCCAATTTTTTGTGAAAACCCACGCAAAATCTCGTTTCGGACCCCGAAATAGAATTGGACGAAAATGGGCAGAAACCATCCTAAAAACATATAATGGATTATGGAAAAAAAATGACAAAAAGTAGCCTAGGCAAATCCCAAACCATCGGTTTTCTCCATTTTGCACATACCCGAATAGAGCCTAAACATACCGTAAAACTATTAAGACGGAGTAATGACATTGCCATATGCTACAATTTTAATCCAATACACCATAGGAGCATGCTTGGTAACTTTCGGAGTATTTCCCGGAATATCTAAAATCGACCCAAAAAACCGGTTTTTGTGGACTATAACCCACGCAAAAACCTTGTTTCAGGCCTCAAAATGGAATTGGACGAAAATATGTAGGAGCCATCTTCAATACATATAATAGAGTATGAAACAAGAAAAAAAGGAAAAAGTAGCATAGGCGTAGCTCAAACCATCAGTTTTCTCCATTTTTTGCACGTGTTGGAATTAAGCGTTAAACACACCGTAAAATTATCAAGACGGAGCAACTATACTCCAATAGACCCTAGGAGCATGCTTGATAACTTTCGTAACATTTTCTGGAAAATAAAAAATCGACCCAAAAAGCCGGATTTTGTGGACAATAACCCACGCAAAAACCTTGTTTTGGGCCACGAAATAAAATTGGACGAAAATTGGCAGGAGCCATCCTAACCACATATAATGGAGTATGGAACATGAAACACGGCAAAAAGTAGCCTAGGCTTATCCCAAACCATCGGTTTTGTCCATTTTGCACATATTCGAATGGATGACTAAACACACCGTAAAACTTTCAAGACAAATGAATGACATCGTCATATGCTACAGTTATAATCAAATACACCCTAGGAGCATGCTTGGTAACTTTCGAAACATTTCCTAGAAAATCTAAAATCGACCAAAAAAACCGATTTTTGCGTGGTTTTTGTGGACTATAACCCATGAAAAACCTTGTTTCGGGCCCCAAAATGGAATTGGACGAAAATTGGTAGGAGCTATCTTAGACACATATAATGGAGTATGGACACAAGAAAAACGTAAAAAAGTAGCATAGGCATAGCCTAAACCATCAGTTTTCTCCATTTATGCACGTGTTGAAATCGAGACGGAGGAATGACATTTCCATATGCTACAATTATACTCCAATTGACCCTATGAACATGTTTGATAACTTTCGGAGCTTTTTCTGGAAAATAAAAAATCGGCCCAAAAAGCCAGTTTTTATGGACAATAACCCACGAAAAACCTTGTTTTGGGCCACGAAATGGAATTGGACGAAAATTGGCAGAAGCCATCCTAAACACATATAATGGAGTATGGAACAAAAAAAATGGCAAAAAGTAGCCTAGGCTTAACTCAAACCATCGGTTTTGTCCATTTTGCACATATTCGAATTGAGCGCTAAGCACACCGTAAAACTATCAAGACGGAGGAATGACAATGCCATATGCTAGATTTATACTCCAATAGACCCTAGGAGCATGCTTGATAACTTTCGGAACATTTCCCGAAAAATCAAAAACCGACCCAAAAAGCAGTTTTTGTGGGCTATAACCCACACAAAAACCTCGTTTTGGGCCCCGAAATGGAATTGGACGAAAATTGGCAGGAGCCATCCTAAACACATATAATATAGTATGGAAAAATAAACACGATAAAAAGTATCCTAGGAATAACCCAAACCATCGGTTTTGTCCATTTTGCACATATTCGAATGGAGCACTAAACACACCGTAAAACTATCAAGACAAATGAATGACATCGTCATATGCTACAGTTATAATCAAATACACCCTAGGAGCATGCTTGGTAACTTTCGGAACATTTCCTAGAAAATCTAAAATCGACCAAAAAAAAACCGATTTTTGCGTGGTTTTTGTGGACTATAACCCACGAAAAACCTTGTTTCGGCCCCAAAATGGAATTGGACGAAAATTGCTAGGAGCTATCTTAGACACATATAATAGAGTATGGAAAAAGAAAAACGGAAAAAAGTAGCATAGGCGTAGCCTAAACCATCAGTTTTCTCCATTTATGCACGTATTGGAATTGAGCGTTAAACACACCGTAAAATTATCAAGACGGAGGAATGACATTGCCATATGTTACAATTATACTCCATTCGACCCTAGGAGCATGCTTGATAACTTTCTGAATATTTTCTTGGAAAATCAAAAATGACCCAAAATGCCCATTTTTGTGGACAATAACCCACGAAAAAATCTTATTTTGGGCCACGAAATGGAATTGCACGAAAACTGGCATGAGCAATCCTAAACACATACAACGTAGTACGGAAAAGGAAACAGGACAAAAAGTAGCTTAGGAATAACCCAAACCATAAGTTAAGTCCATTTTGCACATATTCGAATGAAGCGCTAAACACACTGTAAAACTATCAAGACGGAGGAATAATAATGCCATATGCTAGATTTATACTCCAATAGACCCTAGGAGCATGCTTGGTAACTTTCGTAATATTTCCCGAAAAATCAAAAAACGACACAAAAAACTAGTTTTTGTGGACTATAACCCACGAAAGAACCTCGTTTTTGGCCCCGAAATGGGATGGAGGGAAATTGGCATGAGCCATCCTAAACACATATAATGTTGTACGGGAAAAGAAACACGACAAAAAGTAGCCTAGGAATAACGCAAACCATCGGTTTTGTCCATTTTGCACATATTCGAATTGAGCATTAAACACACCGTAAAACTATCAAGACGGAGGAATGACAATGCCATATACTAGATTTATACTCCAATAGACCCTAGGAGCATGCTTGGTAACTTTCGGAACATTTCCCGAAAAATCAAAAAGCGACCCAAAAAGTGTGGACGTATAACCCACGAAAAAACCTCGTTTTGGGCCCGAAATGGAATTGGACGAAAATGGTCAGGAGCCATCCTAAACACATATAATGTAGTACGGAATAGGAAAAACGCCAAAAAGTAGCCTAGAAATAACCCAAACCAACGGTTTTGTCCATTTTGCACATATTTGAATTGAGCGCTAAACACAACGTAAAACTATCAAGACGAATGAATGACATTGTCATATGTTACACTTATAATCCGACATATACCTTACTAGCATGCTTAGTCACTTTTGGAACATTTCATGGGAAATTAAAAATTCACCCGAAATGCTGGTTTTTGTGGACTATTACACACAAAAACCCCGTTTTGGGCCTCGAAATGGACTTGGACAAAAATTGGCAGGAACCATTCTAGACACATATGATGGAGTATGGAACAAGAAAAATGGCAAATAATAGCCTAGGCATAACCCAAATCATTAGTTTTGTCCATTATCTACATACCCGAGTTTAGGATTAAACACACTGTAAAACTATCAAGATGGAGGAATTTTACTGCCATATGCTACAATTATAATCCGATAGACCCTAGGAGCATGCTTGGTATCTTTCGGAACATTTTCCGGAAAATCAAATTCGACCAAAAAGTCTGTTTTTGTGGACAATTAATCACGCAAAAACCTTGTTTTGGGCCCCGAAATGGAATTGGACGAAAATTGGAAGGAGGGATTCCAGACACATATAATGGAGTATGGAACAAGAAACACTGCAAAAAGTAGTATATGCATAACCCAAACAATCGATTTTGTCCATTATGCACGTGCTCGAATTAAGCTCTATACACACTGTAAAATTATCAAGACAGAGGAATGACATTGCCATATACTACTATTATACTCCGATAGACCCTAGGAGCATGCTTGATAACTTTCGAAACATTTCGTGGAGAATCAAAAATCGATAAGAAAAAAGCTTTTTTTGGTGCAGTATAACTCTCATATAAATGCAAATTGAGACTTGTAACCATAATAATTGATAGCGTTTTTCTTATTGAGCTTTTTATTTTAAGGAGCTTTTTCCATAAATTTGCCTATGAATTTATTCAATCCAATAACCCGACATAAACCTGACACAAAACTAACGGATTTGAATCAAGCAAGACATTAACAGTTCATAAAACCTTTGCTTTTGACCTTGTAACCATTTTTTAAAGGTCAAGTGACATCACCCACCATTTTTTAAAGCTGCGATGATAACCATTGGATTAAATGAGGGGATGAAACCAAGTTAAACTTTGTGGAGAACTGTTCAAGTTTTGAGAATCTTGCTTTTGTGATTATTCAATTATCTTCCTTGCACTTGTTGTGCCCTTTATCGAGGTACTAAAATTGTATAGTTGAGCAGCAATTGGATATTAAAGTTCTGGCCATAGACCACACTTGGTGCCGTCAGCAACAATGTATATAGTACCTTCAACTACCCCAAAAAGCAGTAGTGTCATATTAACTAGACAAACTAGTGAGTGCTGCTTGACTTCTATAAATCAAGATGTGATATTGTAATACAGATGTCGATGACTCCATGTTGTTGTCTGCTTTTGTTTGTTTAGTTAGCAATATGTCGAATACTACAAGTCTACACGCAGTGCTCAGTAATCCTTTACATTGTCCTCCACTTGGCCAATGTCGAAACACCCCTTCCCCAAGTGGTTCAGGGTCATTGCAACTTTCCTTTTCTAGTATTTCGTTACTTCATGCAGAGAGGAGATGACATGCCGACAATTTCATTGAGTTTGTTTAAATAGGCTCAAACTCCGTTTCGAATAAGCTAATGCTAGATGGTTCACTCAGTATCGGTCATACAGCTGAAGCTCCTGAGATGATTTCACACATCTTTCAAGAGGCAATTCCGTCTTGAATATAGTTAGTGTTGCATGTGTGTTTCTCATCAAGGTAGAAGTTTAGTTCCTTCTGATATCCCTTATGGTCCATATTAGGGAAAGTAGAGGAAAGACGGAAAGTAAAAGCACAATCAGATGCATACAAAGGTGCATGGATACAAAAGAAAAGGGATCACTCTTTGTCAACACCATATTTAAATGACTTGTAAGCTATAGAAACTGCTTATAAACACTCATACAAGGCTCGGAAAAAGAAGGGGGCTGGGGTTGGGGAAAGGAAACTTTGAGATGGAAAGGGGTGTGGGGAACATCTCTCGGAGCAAGTGGAAATAATTGGTGTTGAGAAGGGGCCCGTGAACATGAGTACATGACCCATTGACCCCTGACAAGTCTGTGAGGATACATTGCCTCCAAATCTCCACTTGCTCTACTACAAACAGGGCACTGCATCCAAATATTTGATGCTGACACAGATATTTACAACTCCCAATCGTAAAATATCAGCTCCCATGCAGATATGTCCTCACAGTTTACCATTATTTCGTATTGGACAATTAACCTTGTAGAAGAAGCAGAAAATATGAGAAATGACAAGTGGACTAATATTTCCATAGATGAACAGTATATACAACTAACACAGGTTACAATTGCTATATTTTTTCCCAAATTAATGTAGCATGTACAGAAAAATTTTGGAATCATACAAAAGCCGCTATTCTCCTTGGGGCTGAAAGGGTGGTGCTGTTGCCTGGTGATTTGGAATTTCCGTTTCCATCCCTTTAGTGCAGGTTGTTATCAATGTCGAAAAATATAATCCCAAAGGCAACTGTAATATATGCAGGAACTTCTTCCAGATCAGGGCAAGGGTGCATAGCATGCCAAATTAAGTATCGATTAGAAGCTATTTCGACAGATTTTTCACCATCAAAATTTCTGATGAAAAGCCAGTTACCAACAGGCTATAGATGTTCAGGAAATGGTTGTAGTGGGAGACAAGACTCTTGCTTGCCTTCGACAAAGAGGGAGAGTTCCGTTGGGGCAACCACCAATTTCAACCACTTCTGTAGCTCCTCGCCTTCTACCTTCTCTTTATCTACAAGATAAATGCAGTTTGAGGGAAAACTTGGCAATGCAAAGCTCGTATCTAATGCTCATTGTACAGTACCACACATCCAAGGATCAGCATAGGACCATTGAGATAATTCTAGGATGAGCTTTTAAGGTTTTCAGCTTTCTTTCTCTCTTCTTCGTTTTATTCTTTATTGGTGCGTGAAGGATGAGGAGTTGATAGTATACACAACTATCAAGATATTTTTGTAAAACCAACATCTTAACAACTTGATCGTGAGGCATTGATATTAAAGACTACTAAGGGAATGTTTGGTAGTATGGAATCATATTTACATTGTAATTGATCATATCTAGTATAAATCAGGTGAGAAATTAAAGGAGAGAGAGAATGTTCATGTGATGAGAGGAGAGCTCATTGATTACATATTTATATCAATCCATGTAAAGATCATTTGTCAAGTTTATCTATGCAATCACCATAACATGAGTAAATGTAATCAATTACAATCCCCTACATGATATTCATCTCTCCTCTTTCTTCCCCTCCTTATTTGTACTAAATGTGCTCCAATACATTGTAACTGTCATTACATCCTACCACGCATAACCTATATACCAAATATCTAGCCACAGAACAGTCAGCATAACTAAAATTCATGAGTCCGTTTAAAAATATAGCACTCAAGCTGCGATGGTCATATACCTAGTCTTACCCTTGTTGAATAAAGATTATCTAGCACGATGAATATAGACATAACATGCAGAAGGTTGAGATATTACCTTCTAAACAGGCTCCAAGTCCTTCCAAGACAGTAGGATTAGCACGTACAACACATAATGCCACATCAAGCGCGGACTGCAGGAGCAACTTTACCTCTCTTTGAACAAGATCGACAAGATGTCCCTGTTATTTTTTCTTAGATTAGATTCTAAAACAACTGCTATCTGGATAAGACTCCAAAATTTAAGCAAAAAATGCTCCAAACCTGATCCCTTCCCCAAGAAGAAGCCCCAGAATCATCAATCCCTCCATTAGAAAGTGTTGCTATGGACACAGGACCAATGGTTGGGCTCAAGCCGTACTCCGCTATTGCTTTGTATGCCATGTCAGTTGCTCTCCTTATATCATCAAGAGCACCTGTCGAAACACGTCCTGCATAAGCAAATTCTTCTGCTGCACGACCTCCAAGAAGTGTAACTAAGCGTCCACGTAGCTCATCCACAAAAAGAAGATATTTGTCTTCAGTTGTGGGAGGGGTGTACGTAAAGCCCAAGGCACCTCCGGTCCTTGCTAATATACTCAACTTCTGATAACAGAAACCACAGGAAAGAAAAATTGGTATCAGACTTTCTTCATCAAACATATGCATGACATTAAGACCACAAGATGAATGGGGGATGAAACAAGGAAATGTATGCAAGGTTGACATGTACTTGTCTGGATACGAATCTACAAATCTGCATATGAATACGACAATCCCAAAAAGTTATCAAATCTAATTTGCAATAATATCTCTATACAAACTATTCATAGCAATAACAGTATAACACATCTTTACAAGCCAAGTCATCAGCCATTCAATCATCACGGATGAATATTTCTGAATCTCAAATAGAATATCACAAGGACATTTGCATGTAATAAACCCATGCAACCATGAAAACAAGAAACCAAAAAAATGTAAGCTTGAGAATTCAGATGCGTCAGTCAGTAATACTAGAAAGAGTTTCCTGGTTGCATTAATATCTCTATACAAACTATTCATAGCAATAACACATCTTTACAACCCAACTAATCAACCATTCAATCATCACGGACGAATATTTCTGAATCTCAAATAGAACATCACAAGGACATTTGACATGTAATAAACCCATTCAACCATGAAAATAAGAAAACACAAATATGTAGGCTTGAGGATTCAGATGCGTCAGTCAGTAATAGGGATGGCAACGGGTCTTGGACCCTACCCAGACCCTTCGGACCCGATACCATATTTAAGGGTCTGGATCTTCATATTTTAGACCCTATGGATATGGGTAGGATATGGGTCATGTGTATATAAAAAGGGTCTGGGTCTAGTATCTCAAACCCATACCCTATACCAAACCCTTTTAGATTATTAAGAAAAAAATTAAAGAAATGTGAAAACATGATATGGTTAGTAACATTCCCCATTTGGCCATTTCTCCTTCACATTCATAGTCACCCACTCACCCTCGGATGTTAGAACTTTATTAAATTATTTGGACTTGCTTGACAATTTGGATCTATTAAAAGATCGGCATTTCTGTAATTATGCGATCGAATATTATGAGTTTGGCAGTTACTTGGAAGTAGGAACATTAACAATATATAAGAATTGTTTGTACAAAATTCTTTAAAAAAAAAAAAAGAGGCACCGATTTTGGACCCGTAGACCCTCCGGATCCGTAGGGTTCGGATATGGGCCTGCTAATTTTAGACCCTTGAGATATGGGTAGGGTACGGATCCTTACTCTAAAAAAGGATATGGGTCTGGATATTACTGAACCTTGTCCAGACCCTACCCATTGCCATCCCTAGACAGTAATACTAGAAAATAGTTTCCCTAGTCAAAAGTAGTGCTCACCGTCCCTCTTGACGTATTATAGCAGTAAATAAATACGTGAGATGTCGTTACCTCAACTCTAGGTTGCCCTGTAAGAAGATTTGCAACTGCGGTCCCTACAACAGCGTGCCCAGCCTCATGACGTGCAACAACAGCCTTCTCATTTCCTTTCAATTTGGCAGTTTTTTTCTCAATACCCTGAAGCAAAAGATCTGTTCAATTGTGGATCTCGTAAAGAATAAAACAGAAGAAAGACAAATTTCCGACAATTGAACTGTGAAATCTCAATAGAGTATACTGGAGTGATAACAATAAAGTATGCAGTTTAGGAACCACCCAAATAAAATCGCAACCTATTAGCTCAAGGAAAAGGTCCAAAGAAGTCTAAAAGCAGATTTTCTGGGTTTTTCTGAGAAGATTTTCATTAGAACAAGCGTCAAATCCATCTCAAAGTGAACACCTAAATCATATATGTATATTTGTACACATTATCAAGAATAATAAATCTCAGAACAACAACTTGGTTGAGGTCCTTGAGAGTTGAGACAAGGCATCGTTACTGATCAACTGACCTAAACAGAGTCGAGCAACAAATGTTCCAATAATAAAACCCTTGCCCCTAAAATGGAACATATTGATATTTGCAGATTAAGCCAGCACTGTATGAAAGATGACTAAATTTTACAGAAACAATTCCACAAGTAAACAACAACTACAACGACCATTCATAGATCAAGGATGTACAACTTCAGTGAACCTGTGGTGCTACTGAAAAAAGGGGGGGGAAAAAGTACAAAAATAGAAATTTGCTGAATAAAGATATATAAAGCACACCAATAAAAATCCATGGCCATGCACAACCAAGCACACAGTCACACACAACAAAGAACTGAAGCAGCGAGCAGGGAGTTAAACATACTGCTATAGACCGCTCCACAGCGTGAATAAAATCTATTTTCTCGACAACTACTTTACTCTGTCTACCAGCCAGTAAAGCAGCTTCATTTACCAAATTAGCTAGGTCTGCCCTGCAATATGAATCATGTGCATGTATCAGCAAACTGCAAAAGCCTAAAGAATATGAGCCAAAATCAAAGACAGTTCACAGACAGTATAAGGGAATACCCTGTGAAACCCGTCGTCATAGAGGCAATATTACTAAGATCAATATCGTCCGCCAACGGAAGTCCTTTTTTGTAAACATGCACCTGTAGTATAGCTTCTCTTCCCAACCTATCGGGAGTTTCCACCTGTAAGGAAACTCTTACATTCAATAAAGTTACAGATATACTAAAGCGTAAGGCTAAGAGAAACACCTCAAATTAAAACACAGACCGTAACCACACGATCAAATCTTCCAGGTCTACGAAGAGCTGGGTCCAAGACATCAGCACGATTAGTCGCTCCGAGAACAATAACAGCAGAATTGCTGTCAAATCCATCCATCTCCTGCAAAGTGGACAAAAAAATAAAGACATGATACTCAAGAGTCCAGAAGGCAGAAAAATAGAAACGAGGAGGGAGAGGGGGGGGGGGGGCAGAAATCTTACTGTCAGCAGCTGGTTCAATGTCTGCTCTCGCTCATCATTGCTCACAATACGAAATTTTCCATCACGACTCTTAGCAACCGCATCTATCTGCATAGAAGCAGTAGATGATTCACATTTTTTGTAATAACTAAGGATAGAAGTCAATTTTATACATAGGTCATGCCATCAGTCCAACCTCATCAATAAATATGATTGATGGTGCTTCTTTCTTTGCTCGAGCAAAGAGATCCCGGACCCGGGATGCTCCCATGCCAACATAGAGTTCCACAAATTCACTAGCAGAACAGCTAATAAATGGAACTTCTGCTTCCCCAGCAACAGCCTTTGCCAGAAGGGTCTTACCTGTCCCAGGAAGACCAACCTGCAAGCAAAGTCATTCCTCTGTCATCATTTATCAAAGTAGGAAATGCACACAATGAGCTAAAAACAACCACATATTCTACTTCTACTATCCTAGGGCCAGCAGAGTGTCTCAAGAAAAGCCAAGGATGATAAAACTGGGATAAGCTACAAAGGTGTCTAAGAATTTGGCAGATACAACGTCCTAAATTTGTTATGTGAAGCCAGACTTTAAGGCAGACAACAAGCTAAATGTGCAGGGAGGTTAATAGTGATGCTGATCATTGATAACCTTGATCACTTTTGGATAAGTCTGAACTAGATGGTTTCTGACCATTTCACAGAGAACACCTTTCCTTCCTTTCCGGATAAAGCGGCTTACTAAATAACAAAAGCCTGTAGACGACACTTATGTTGAATGATTAGTATAAGCATATCTTTTTCAAATGGTCCACTGTGGAGTTTTAACATGATAGCTAAGCATGTTGGGGTCCAACGCTATCAACCTCGGAGAAAAAGGGACTTGATGTACAGGTGTTCGTCAAGAATATGTGGTCCTACACATTGAAACATAGTTCATCAGTAAAGCACCACAAGGATGGCGTGCCCCAAGTCGTATATATAATATGCCTGTCACTTCCTCAGGACTGTATGGCTATTACTGGTTCCCTAATACTGAGTGAAGTTATGGCAACAAAACTTTTTTGCAAGTCTCTTATACAAGTTTTTAGGTATTGAAGGGTTGACAGAAAACTAAGCATGTTAGGGTCCAACAACATTAACCTTAGAAAGTAGGGACCTGAGGCTTAGGAGCTAGGACTCCTTATAAAAAAATGTTATATTACATATTAAAACAAACTCACCAGCAAGACACCACGAGGAGGGCGTGCTCCAAGTCGTATATACCTATCAGGGTTCCTTAGGAACTCCTGTCCATTAGACAACAATATGTCAATAAATAATAATACCACAATACACTGAAGAATTCCGTTATGTGGGTAAGACAAGTACCACAATTTCTTCTAACTCCTCCTTAGCCTCATCAACACCAGCAACATCAGCAAATGTGATGATTTCTCCCAGTTCAGTAACTTTGGCACCACCAGAACTCCCTGATTTACGGGTTCTAAGCTGACCAGTTGTCTGCTTGACATATAACTGTCAGTAAATTTACAGGGAAAGAAAAGATCCGGCATAACTATACAAAACATCTATCTTTCCTTTCCAAGGACCAGGGATGGGGCAAGGAGTAGCACACCTGTGAAAAGTTCATTGGAAATCGTTGAAGAAGTCCAGCAAGGACAGCCACATAGAACAAGGCTATCTGCAGATAAAAATGAGATTAGAAGCAGGCAAAGCTGCCATAAATTTAATAAAATGAATTTCCTTATAGCATATTTACTTCCAGATCAGTACGACAGCCCCATGCAGTGACAACTAACAGGCAGATTGGCTTGGGCTAATGGTTGAATATCATAACACACTATTGACTAACATGGAAAAAAAAGTAGTGACTCTGGCCCAAGCAACCTTAAATCAGTTAGGGCAAATAGGAGTACATCGAAAAATTAGAGTAGAGTCCTATATGCCCATAAATAATTTTACATCCGAGTTCAATCCAAATTTAAAAAACTGACAATATGCTTTCTACCTTGGCCCAGTAGTAGTAATGAGATGCTCTCTCCCCTTCACTATAAGGTACCCATTACTTTTGGAAGATTAATGGAAACCATTGAAAAGAAAGAAGTGTTAGTGGATTGTGGGGGGCGTAAATATTAGGAGGGATAAGGAGTTAAAGTTAAACTAAAAAAAAAGGAGAATGGGTGGTAGAAAAGCAGTTTAATGGCAATTGTCGTAAAAACTAAAATCCCACTACGACAATCTTGTCTTTTTTCTTTGCCAGTAAGGTAATCAACGGAAGAAAGTAGTGATCAACTGATTACGACAACAGAAAGAACCCTTCTCATCAGCAGGTTACAAAGAAAGTTAACATGGGACTAGACTTGGCAAATCAGGATCCACCCGTTGGTCAGCCTGAACCTGACCCCAAAACGGTCTAAGATTAAAATTTTAACTTCATGACCGTGACACGAAACCAACCGAACCCGAAGAAAGGTCATACTCAGTGCACATAATTCGGAGTACACTTCAATTGGCTATATGAATTGGCAAACAGAATTCGCCCCTAGGTGAGTTTTGAGTAAGAATTCGTTCCCAACACGCTTTGTGTTAGGTGGAATTCGGCCCTTTTCTTCTTAAAGTAAATAGCATAAATTCTTAAAAAATTGATAAACATAATGAAAGCCAAACAAAGCAAACTAAAAATTAGCATTCATAGCAAAATTCAAAGCATAATATAAGTTCATAATTCTTATGCCTAACAACAGAAGGCTAGATAGAAAAATGAAGTTCAAAACTGAATAAAAAAAGGCTAAACATAAAGCATTGAATAATCCTTTATTCCCTAACTCTTTGTCCTTCCCTATAGTGTAAAGTGAAAACTCCTTTGGAAAAGATTCCTCATCCTGATCTTGTGCAGCACCTCAACTTCCCACATTTTCAGTTCCCCCCTCCATAAAATCTGAATTTAAGTGCAACCACCTCAAAGGATTAAATTCGAATTCGGACCATAGCATCTCAAATTAATTCGGAATTCAAAGGGGGGCAGCAAATTCTGTGACATTGGTCGTACGGTCATACCCAACCCATTATGGTCAATTAAAGGGGTCAAGCTACTTTTTACACCTTAAACTTTTAATGCACTAAACAATAAAAAAAAAAGAAAAATTGATATGAATAATCCAGACTATGGCCCAACAAACAACAATAATCCCACCTAACGACCTATATACTAGTTACTAAGTATGTATACACTAATGGTCCTTGGTTGACCGGCGGTGGAATCTCCGGCTATTTTTTTTTCATACGTGGCCTTTTTGTATTTATTTATTATTGAAATTGATGCTGATTAGGATTACATAACCCATTTTATTTTATTTTCCTTTTTTTTAGTGAACACCTATTCTACTCCTTCCCTGTTCTTTTCTTCCCCTGTTGGCGGCCTCCCTTCCCCCGTGGTCTCTACTTCCCCAACCTTGCTTCCCCTGTTGGATGCTTTTTTTTCCTTTCTTCTTCCTCTACATGTTTTAAGTTCTTCCTTCTGACAACAATGGCGATCTTAAAGCTTCAACATCATTATCAAACCCAAACTCTCTCCTCAATGACCGCAACCCCTCTCTCTCTCTCCTCCACACAACCACCGCGTCCGACCCCCTGCTCTTCCCCTCCCGACGTCACCCTCTCCTCATTCCCTTTCACCAATGGTGGGCCCCTCTTCTTGTCCTCACCGCCGTGGCAGCTCTCCAAGTCCACCAACCCTCTCCTCGTCCAGGCCGATGCCGCTGTATTGCAGTTGCTTAAGCGGAGAGGGGCGGTCTATATTGTGGTTTTGGACAGTGAAAAATTAGGAAGTAAAGATTGGTGGTGTGAATGGTGGTTGGGAGGTTCGATCATACATGTGGATGAGTTCAAAATGAGAAGGGGAAGGTGTTTGACCCGAATAGGGAAGGGCATGGGCGACGAGAGACATGTATGGGATATTTGCGCCGGCGGGGGAGGGTGGTGGGATTGTGGTGATGCCGAGAGGGAGGGTAAGGGTATGTTGAGGTTTAAGTTTGATTGTTACTCCACTTATGCTTTTAATAATAAATAAAATTAAAAAAAATGCCATGTCATAAATTTTCAAGTAAAAATATATGCCATGTCATGAATTCTCACCGGAGATTCCGCCGCCGGTCACCAAAGGACCAATAATGTATACATACTTAATACTTAGTAATATTAGTATATAGGTCATTAGGTGGGATTATTGTTGTTTGTTCAGCCATAGTTTGGATTATTTATATCAATTTTTCCAAAAAAAAAAATGGTTTGAAAATAATTTCTTGTTTTTCCATCTTTGAGGCACTATTAGGATAGAATTACATACATAACTCAATCTAATCCTTTCTTATCTTTTCCTTTTATAACCTAGATAACAATTAGAAAATTTAGGGACATAAGGAGTACTTTGTCCTGAATTAAGTTTGATAGAATAACACTTCTTCGGCCTAACCAAAAGTTTCTCTAAAATGTCACAATGTGCAATCATCAAAAAGAGACCAATTCATTTCAGACCTCGGATAGGAAGGCTTACAAAGGTACCTATAACTCTATAAGTGCACCCGCCTCCAAATAAATGTAGGAAGCTGGTCTACACAGGGTAGCATGAATGAAATAAGCAAATAAATTGTGCAACTAGTAAAAGACTTCCGCGATGGTTATAGGACAAGTACTACTTATTTCATACTTCATAGTCAATTCAGATGCAATTCACAAAAACAAACCTTCCAACAAACAACAAGAGCTTGCCATGTTACCCTTTCAACGATTTTCAATGCTCATCATCGAAAAATAAAAAAACGAAAGCAATCATAATGTTCCACACCCACATACACATCAATCCCAAACTTAAAACATTCATCATTAAGCTTGCGCATTGATGTTTTCGACAATTCTCAAGGCTAATAGCAATCCACATTATAAAATTACCACAACCATAATGTTCCAAACATGTATTCACATCATCTCGAAACTCAACACAGTCACCATTAAGCAAACCCAAACCGACAAACAACTCACCAAAGCTGAATTAAAAAACCCGCCAGACCGCTTATCCGGGGACCCAAACTCAACATGATTCTCAAGCATCTTCTCATAAGGAGCCTTAATATCAGCAGGCCTAGTAGTAGTATACACCACCCTCTTAGTCGGCGCCACACTGCGCAACAGCGCACTCGCTTCCGCACCCTCCAACCCACCCACCACACTACTCCCCACCTCACTACTCTCCCCCTCACTACTCTTCAACTTAAACAAAATATTCACCCCATCAACCTCCACCTTCTGCACCTGGTCCCCATTCACCTTACTCAAGAACTCGCTATACGGCACGCTTACAAACGTTGTCTGCGGCCGGGGTTCTGCCCCTGGGAGCGGAATCCCCGGCCGAAGCAGCCGCATAACGAACATCACTATCCCTAATTGCAATAACAATACTCCAATTTCCTGAGCTTGTATCAATGGCTGCCATTTCCACCCCCCGCCGCGAGAGCGAAACCATCCCTTCCTATCTTTCTCTCTCCTCGGCGGCGTGGGCGGCGACGGGGTGGTCGCCGGCGACTTCCCCGCCGGAGAATCGTTGTTTTCCGGCGAGTTGTCGGTGTTTTCTTGGCTTCCGGCGCGAATTACGGTCGAATTTCGCGGTTGTTTTGTCGGCGAGTAGGGGAAATTGGCTGAATTGAAAAACCCATGTCCTCGATTTGGGTTTAACAATCTGGAAAATGTTGAATTGAAATTGGGGCAAAATTTGGGGAGAGAAACCCTAGAAATTAATTGATGGGGGTAAAAGGTGGGTTTAAAGTAGTAAGGATTAGTGTAAAGTTTAGTGTAGATTAATGGTCTATCTACAATTGCTTGCATATTGACTAGATAAAATTAAATTAAAACCCTAGAAATTGGGAGTTTTGAGTGATAAATTGATAATCATATATGATATGATATGAATGTTTGGAGTTTGGACCGTCTAAAAGTTATATTGTGTATAGTTAGTTAGGTGTAACGATTGAGAAGTTATCCTCTTATGATTTTTTTCTTTATTCTAGATAACGTGGGAATTTGCAACCGTTATCCTTTGATTGCGTATTGGGCAAAATCTAGCCCCATAATCCTAGTTGGTAACAAAGAGCCAATAAGATATGGAAGTAAATGATGCTACTCAAACTCGAACTCAAAACCGAGAGAATAGAGTAATAAATCTCTCACTAACTAGACCATCCAACTTGGGTCTCTTAAGATGTTGTGGGGAACTGATTTTTACACTCCCATAAGTTATTTTTANNTCCCATGTGAGAGCACACATTTTAGTGTAATTTTAAATTCCTCTCACATGTGGAGTGTAAAAATCAACCAGGGGAGTGTAAAAATCATTTCCCGATGTTGTGGTATGTAGTTATGTACAATTGTGTGATGATATGGTTTATATAAGGTGGGGCCCAATGTATTGTTTTTTGGAAGTGTTTGAGGATGTGAGAATTGGGATTGTGTTGTGTGTGAGGTTGTCCACGTGGGTAATAAGTTTTGGGGTTGTCATTGGTTCTGCTTGCAAAATGTATGGACATCATAGATTAGGTCTCCAGTGTAGTGTTGTTTGTAATCGTAGCTATTCGAATTGATGAGGAGCATGGTTCGCTTAATAGTTGGCAATATAATATGTTTTTAGTTATCGTGGATTCAAATTTGCATATCCGTTTCATGTAGCATTAACTGCTTTAATATGCGTTAACATTAAGAATTTAATCCATGTAAAAGTTATTCCGAGTTCGAATCGTATATCATCTTCTTTCACGACATTAGCTACAATGGTGGTAAGACCACTAGTAATGTTGGTTGTGGATCACTGATGTTGTTGCAAATGCTTGGAATTTGAGTCTTTAATCCAAACTACCCCATAAGTCAAACAAACTACTACTAGAAAATATCAGTATAGTATGTTAATTGAATGTTTGTTACTTTTGGTAAATCTTCTCTATCAATCAGTGCCCAGGCTGCCAGCCAGTGATCATGAAGGTTGGGATATGGGAGACCAGAGTGAGACCAACATTGGCTCGCTAATCATGGAATGAGTCAAGCTGATCGCATGAACATCTTTGAAAACCATGCATGTAGTTAATTTATTTGCTTTCTTTGGGTTTTTCAACCCCTCTTCTGAATCAAACACAAAAATTGCCAGCCGGTCTAATATAAACACACGAGAGGACTAAGGTAACAATACAAGTCTACAACACATCAAGGGGCAGCTAAAGCCATGCCTGGATTTTATCTTAGACCATTTACGTCTCTGAGTTCCGCGAGCAGCACAAATTAATACACCTAATAACGAGCAGATAGAAAATCTCTTCATCAGGGAATCTACCTATGAAACTTTCGGCTTCGACAAATCCTGAATTATACCAACTATCATCTCCTCTATCCTAAAACTTTTATAGACCTCTCCTCCTCATCACCTTAGGCAATGAAATTTGATAGGCGTAAACATGTTGCCACTTCCTGCCATCTGCAGCAAGTACGAGACACTCACACCATAATGGAAAATCTCAAAAGACTACATGGAGACATTCCTGAAAGGCTTATTGTTGTGCAGACCTGCTGTGTGGATGTGAACTTCACGACGAAGTAAGTGGATATAGGCAAGTCCTGAGAGATTTGTGAAACATCAACATTTCAAGCAACTGGAATTTTAGGTTCTCCTAGATTGACAAAGGCCTGTGCTCGAGCTATCCGTGCAGTTGCCACATGCCATGATACAAGGTGGTTCATGAAAACACTAACATACTTCGCTCTATCATTCTGATCAAAGAGGGGGGGGAAACATATTAGGCCAGCATGACAACTATAATATGACTATCAAAGTAAAAAAAGTGGTTTATACCTGGTAATCCAAATAGTAAGCATGCTGCAAGAATGCAGAAGTCAGATTATGCTAAGATATATACTCGTTGATTTTGTACGAACTTATATAGACTGAAATCAAGAGAAAGTAAGAAATACCTCCCACATATCCAAGCACAGGATAGGCTGCAGCAGAGAGAACGAAAAGGCAGTTAGGTAAAACCATAGAGGCAGTCCCTGCCAAAGAAAAATCAACTACCATATTTTCTAGGTTAATGACATACAATATCGTCCCATACAATAGGGGTGATTGCATTTGATGTCTTAACTATAGCAAGACATTTCTCTTTCCTCTTCACTGCAAAACAAAAGCACGAATATAATGAGAAACTATCAAAATCCAAAAGCACATATAGAAGGAAAAAGGAGAAGGAATTTGGAAATGGGGGATACAGGAAGCTTTTGTTGGTCACTGATATTGTTGTTGACGACATTCTGTTACACATTATGTTATCTTGAGATAAGATATTTAAATTAGCTGCCAAAGTGACTACGTGTGCAAAGATTTGGAAAAGTGACTAATGCCTGAAATAAATCAAGTTATGCTAATATGACTCACATACAAGCCAAACCCAGCCAGAGCCAAATAAAGTCATGGCTGCCTCTATGAACTTCTCCTTAAAATTCGTAAAAGAACCAAAATCTTTTTCAATCTGCTGAAGAAGGCCGAGTTTTGGTGAATCACCACCTCCAGGTTGCATGGACTCCCAGAAAAAGTCATGATTCCAGACCTGCATTCGTAAATGATACAATTATTCAGTCTTTTATAAGGTTGCTAAATCAATTAGAGGGAGATGTACAAGCAACATTAAGAGCTATATTAAAAATCCTTCCCAAGAATTGTCAAGCCAATATCATGCCTACCAGTATGAAAAATCTCTCAGATGCTTCTCCAATTGTCAGTCTCAGACATCAGCCAATACAGAATTAAACAGATATTACAAATACTCTAAAATTCTAGGCTTAGAGACTGCAACGCCCCCTAATTCCAAAAGTAATTAGTTTAGATTGTTTGAAATCCATTACAGTTAGTGGAGTGTATCAGTAACTCTTGCGATTGAAAAGCATGCTGACCAGGAATCAAGAACTGTTCATATCGGACAGTGGCAGAGGGCCAGCATAAGAACAGATTGGTGCATATTCATGGTTATCTGGTTAATGCAAACTTCAGAACTATCAGTCATAGGCATCATGTCATACATATATAAAAAGGCTCAAAGGCTGGAAACTAGATAGAATATTTCAAGAAGCAGCAACCATTTCATTAATTTACCAAGGACTTTCTGCAAAATCAATATCCAAACACACCTGTGCAGCATCATTGAATTCAGGAAAAGGATTTCCACTATTGTATGTTACTTTCACAAGCTCATCCATGGTATAGCCATATAGTATGTCGCTCCTACTTAAATGTCTGTTTAAAGCATCCAGGTAGCCTCTATGGTGCTCTCCCCAATGTGACTCGAGCGTTTTCTGGCTCATATATGGTTCTAACGCATCCTGCAATTTATCAAAGAAAATAAGATGGGAAAAAAATAGATGCCGTATTTAAGGGATAACAAAGACAGACAAACAGGGGGAGGGGGGGAGAAGCTTATCTCTTTCTAATATAATAAACTACTCATTAAAAATTGTAACCAAACATAGAAAATAAATGAATGATAGACAAGGGGGAAAACATCATGAACTTCAGGGATAAAAGAAGAAGAGCAGATACCAGGGAAATAAATAAAAAGACTGATTGTAAAGGTTTATGTGGAACTCAATTACATTCATCACAGCTGAAATGAAGGAGGAGGTCGTGAGGAAAGGCATCAAAGCATGAGACTTCAAACTCTGCATCAGGCCAGCACAAATACCACCCCGTGCCTCCCCTCCCCCCAAATAAGACCATAAAGGTAGATGAGGAATATTGTTAACAAAGGTTACAGGCGACAGTGCAAAACTTAGAGATCCTGATACTCATCCAAAGGCGATAAAACAAACATAATAATAACCTAAAAGAGGATCCAGTCTTCTCTATGCTAGCTTGTCAAGAAAACTAGGAAGTTAAAAGTTCAGAGTGTAGAAGCCAATAACTAACTTACTAAGTTGTATGGAGGTTTTTTGAGCCCGTAGTAAGCAACAACTTTAGACCCTCTTCTCGGGCGCTGATGATTGTTTTTCTGCTGCAGGAATGAACACAATAAGAAACTTCAAAAAAATACATGTTAAAGGTTGTTATTCAACATAAGTGAAGTTCAAGGTCAAGCTACTTAATAAGACATCCAACAAAAACTAGCTGTATAAGCTGATATATCAAACAGATATCCATCGCATAACGGCTAAATAGCCAACATTTTGATCCAGGTAGATAGTAAATGCATGGTACACCCACTATCCAGAGACCAAAAGCATAATCACGGAGTGCTACCATGTAGGCAATTGGAAGCTTGGAGTGAAGGATCAACGCTCATAAGTCGTAACTAAGCAACATTACTACAAAGGTAAAGGTGGCATTAGCCGCATTAGCAATATTAGTAACTTCAGCCTCTAGTATGACGTAGTACGGTGGAGAAAGTAACAACTGGTTAGTCATACACGGTTTTAATAATAGAAAAAATGCATCACCTAATTGATTATGATTTATGAGGTCGTTTTCTGTTGCATTTCGCTGCCTGTGACAATGATTTATCTTAAATTGTTAAGCTGGTGGGGTTGTTCACTTTCGATGGAGCAAAATATTTAGCGTACTTTGGCTTCATAATATAGTGGACTAATTTACAATCTCATATAACCTTTGGCGTGTCTTTTCAATGTGAAGTAGGAAATGGTTGGTGCATTACAACTCAAGGGTCAATTGGAGAACCTCTATATATGTTTGTAATGCGTTGGTGAGGCTTTGGCGGGAGCCTCTTTTGTAACCATCGGGGTACTGACAGTTGCTGTTGTTTACCTTGTGGGAGGAGGGGATGAAATGAGGATTTTAACCCCAATAATTGTGTGGATGGTTGTTACAAGAACCTTTATATTGTAATTCTCCTTTCTATAAAATTACACTAGCATTATACAACTTGGCATCTCACTTCTCAGACACATTTCTCAACTTGCTTTCTTATTCTGGCTATGTGTTTATGCAATGCAGAGGTAAGGCTACGTACACCCCTCCCTCCCCCCCCCCCCCTTTCGTGGGAGCCTCTCCATAGGCAACGGGGTAATGATGTTGATGCTATTGTTTTTCTTTATTCTGCTATCTATACTCGGGCGATGTACTGCCTCGGGTGAACAAGTCTCCTCTCAATACCCGATCATCCGAAAAACCTGACAAACAGTAACAAGCCAATCCACTGTTGGGCTAGACTCAATTTCAAGTAATTACCAATTAATTACATCATAAACCACTCCAAGCCAATTAACACAAACTCTACCAAATTCTCTACATAGAGAATAATACTACTACCAACTACTAAATACAATATAACAAAAATACCAACATGCTAAATTGCATAATACTTCGAAAAATGCCAAAACATTAAAAAAAAAAAAGATTAAGGAGATAACACACCTGATTAAATAGGGATGGACACTTAATCTTTAGAGACAGGTCACTACAATGAAGAGGTGAGCTTATAGAAATGGTGCTACAGCTTCCCATTTCTTATTAAATCAAAACCTGGCAGCTACAGTTTCATGCCTAGCAAAAAATTACCACCAAATATTAACTACTGCACACCAAATTCAGATAAAACCCATAATTAAGCAGGGTAATAAAAGGGCAAAGGTTTAACCTTTTTCTCAATAATAACAAACTTTAATTTAGGAAGCTACTGCAGTTTTTCAAATATGTTGTCTTAAGAAAGTAGAACAAAGGGCGGCAAAAACAGATAAAATAGAGAGAGAAAAAGTGAACTGACCAGTTAGTTTACAGTTGAGTTGTGAAGTCAAGTCTTTGGGTTAGTTAAAGTGCTTGTGTTTCAAATTACTGTTATTTGTTCGGTAAGTTCGGTAATTTCTGAGTTGGGCTTCTGACTTGGGCTCAGGTTAAACACGGTTGGGTCAACCCAAGTTATTATTTTTATATTCTTTCTTTAAAATTATACTGCCTTTCTAGATAATTTGTGTTCTTTTTAAACATGTCGTGTTTGATAATTGATATATGTCTTGTGAGGTGACTCTTCTAATTTTTATGTAATTCTTATTACTCATATTCGAGGAAAAAAAATTGGCTCATGGGTTTGGGTTTTTCTTCAACTTGATCCAACATACTTGTATTAAATAATTTGTTTATAAGTTAAAATTAAATCATCAAGTGTTTATTTCTAGGTTTAAAGTTGACGTTTTTTCGCAATGTTATTATAAGGTAGTGGGGCTTTTATGGACAACATCACCCTTGGACACGTGTCAAGTCACACATTGCGCATGTAAATTTTTACACACGTATATGGCTATACAAAACTTCTTATTAAAGAGCATCAAGGAGACGAGGAAAAAGAATACTAATAATCTCATCAGGATGAACTTAGTATTATATTATTTTGAAAACACAAATTATCTAGATAAATGGTTTGATCATAATTTAAAATAAGACTTTATTGCTTAATTGAGTCTAACTTGTAATATATTACCAACTTTTGTAAAAAATGGCCATTTCAAACCAAAATAAATATAAAATGACCGTTTTAAATTTTAAGATTGTAGCTCTATAAATGACCATATTAAACTATAAGTGACCCTTTTTCATCACACAATTTAAAATTCGTCCAATACTTTGTATTAACTTATTATAAACGGTCTATATAAGACTTTATGTTCATTTAATTTTTCTGGCATTAAAAACTAGAAGTAGTTGTTACGGAGTACATGTGCAAAGAAATGTATCATGTCCTTGTACTTTATTAAGTTAATTGTTTTTACCAAAAAAAAAACTTTATTAAGTTGATTGCAAATATGTATTTGCAATAAAATAGCTATAAACAAATAAGGATGAAACATGAAAGGCCTAAATTGAAGGGCCTAAGTAGACTACGAGCCGAACAATAAGTGTTTCTAAAAATGAATGATCATTGACTAAATCTGTTTTCAAAGAGAGAAACAGAGAAATCAAAGATGATAGCCATTTCTATGGAAAACTCCTTTGCCAAAGTGTATGGAAATCTTCAATAGTCAATTTGCCCCATGCATCATTCAATTTCATATTCTCCATAAGTGTTAAATATAAAGATCATTATTCTTCCATCAACCATAATAAGGCCATATTGTAAGCTAGCTATTGCCTTCTTCTTGTGTTTATATATGCTACTTATTACATTGATTTCATGCGCTATCCAACATCATAGAGATGGGCATTGATACCAATGATCTAAAGATTTTGATAACTGCCGGATTTCAATATTTGGTTACTTGGGCCAAAGACCACCCTCTTGTTTCTGGTGTTCTATTGTTCTTTTACCTTTTGTACATATTTTTCCCTTACATCTTCGGCATACTCTTCTATACTTTTCCATTTGTAATTTGCACTGCTATTCTTCTTGGTGGACCACGTATTAGTGCAAAACAATATCAAGAAATTACAAATAACATCAAAAAAGAGGCTGACAAAAGTGGTGTACAAACCGTAGGGTCATCTGATCGGCGGCGTCGCCGTTTGACACCTCAGATGAGCAGAAGGACAATAGGGAAAGACAAAAACAAAGACATGTTCAGAAGAGAAGCAACATCCAAGGTGGAGAATAAGGATCATGCTGAGGGGGCTTTGGATGATATGGCCATGAAAACTCATAGGGATATATGTACAGCATACATCTCAAATGATGATAAGATAAGCGCACCTTTATATCTTACTTCAGACAATGCAGTTGTTGAAAAGACACTGCACAATTTCACAGAAATGTCTAGTCGTTCAGACACAGAATCTGAGGATGACGACGACGACGATGAGCCACAAGAGGCAATAAACAAAGTTGTACAATGGACAGAGGAAGATCAAAGGAATTTGAGAGATCTTGGATCATCTGAGATAGAAAGGAACAAAAGGTTGGAGACTTTGATAGAAAAGAGAAAGGCAAGAAAATTGTTTAGTATGCAGCCTAGGAGAGCTTATTATCCTTATGAAAGTCTTATGGGCCACGTAGGATCTATTATAGTAACAAGGTGCCTTGAAACTGATAATCAACCGGGTTCGGCACCTTGTGCGTTGCTTCCTTCTTCAAGGAATCCTTTTGATCTTCCTTATGAACCTCATGAAGAGAGGCCTATTCTTAGGGGAGGTAGCTTTGATGAGGAGTTCTTTCCTAACGAACAAAAAGAGTCTTATGCAGAACAAAATGTGTCTAGGCATGAGAATTTGATGGGGGAGATCACAGAAGATCCTGTTGGAAAGTCTCCTCCTAGCTTCTGCACAAAGCCAAAAAAACTAGATAGACGAGCCTTTACTCGGTTTAGAAGGGAGTCCGGTAATAACATTGTCATGGTAAATTCAGTTACATTCTTTTAGTTTCCTAGAAGTGGCTAATGATATATCTATCCTTCCAAAATTTGCAGAAGAAAGCATAAAAGAGCTTTCAGACGAACTATTCAAAACAGGTATGAATTTCACATGTTCTTCTCCCTTTTTCTCATTCACTATCTTGTGGTAACTTAAACTATTAGCAATAACTCTTATATACAACAACATCATTATTCATTACCCCAGTGCCTACGAAAAGGTCTACGCCTAAGCGGGGTAAGGGGGTCGGTGTATGAAAAATGGCTAGTGGTAGATGAAACCTTTTGCTTATTGTTATCGAAATATCCACTTACAAAATTGACAAAAGCATATTGCTTTCATGTAGATCCAGAGAATGATCAAATACCAGATTGGCAAGAGTCATCTACAAAAGGTAAAGATATATCTGATAATAATAGATGTTGTTCCTTTTTCTCTTTGTTTTCTTAATTTCCTACCTGTTTTTTGTTTGCCTGCAGTAAGAAAATACAATAATGATGACCATCAAGATGAGGAATCTCATGAATTGGTAAATCCTTTTGCTTCTACTGAAGATCCTGTAGGAGCAGATTTATATGGACAAGAAGCATTGGCCGAAGGCAATGGGAAGAGAAACAATTCCCTAACAGACGCAGAAACAAATTCGACAAGAGATGGCATTCAACCAACTCGAAAAGATAAGTTAGCAAACAAAGACCAAGATGATGGTGAGGAGAGTTCATCTTCATCTTCAGAAGAAGTTCCTGTAAACATTGATGTTGTCAAGAACGAGGCTTTCAGACACTCAGTAAGAAAGGTACTTAATTGCTTATTAATCCAAAGGAACAGAGAGCAAGCAATAAGGAGAAATGCTGATGCACCAACATCAAGTAATGTGTTTGGTTCTAGTCCAAATGATAATACACCTACAAAAATGCAAGAGCGATCATTCTACACTGAGAGGCCTAACCACGTAAAAACTTATTCTATTGCATCTGACATGCAAGTAGAGGTTTCAGAAATCGGGTCACCCCCATTGGCCACTATTGATCCGACCTCTCCAACAGATCGAGATACACTGGTGTATGATGGGGATGTAGACAAGGATGCAAATTCAGGAGATGAGGATTTATTGGGTACTTCACCTCAACTATCGAAAATAGGAGAGTTTGCTACGAAACCTAAGTTACCTGAGGTAATAGAGGAGAGTAACATCAGTAGAGTGTCAAACATTGAAGGTATGCATAATGATAGTGATCCTAATACTTTGTCAAGGGAGCAACTCGAAGAGGAGGTTGAGCAAGAGCCGGCCACAAGGACTTCTTCATCGTTATCTCCAACATCGATACTACCTGATGAGAAAATGCATGACATTGTAGACCAGAAGAGCATCAATGGGGACATTATAGAGCCTAGATTATCAGTGTCATCGTCATCAGACAGTTTAACGTCTCAAATGCAAGCTAAATCAGAGCACGTTGCAGAGTACTTGGCTAATCTGCCTACTAGCGAGAGTAGCGCTAAATTGCTAGAGGTTTGTTATACATCTATTGCTTCTAATCACATGTTTATAGGAATAGAACTTATATACTATTATTTATTTCACGTCCAAGAAATATTACAATGTTATGGCATAATAATGTGTTATACAATCATAGAATCCAGAGCCATCCCATTTCCAAGAGCAAAGTGTGGAAGAAAATACCATTCAAGCAGACACGAACCCAATTTTTGAGATGGACGAAGACAAAGAAGAGTCGAGAGAAAGCAAGGGATTGGAGGAATCTCAAGGAAGTAGTGAGCAAAGTACTATTACAAGCCAAATTGCAGCACCAAAACGTACCAGCTCAGCTTCTAATGAATACATTGAAGGAGATCAACATGATAATCAGTCCACAAGAACACAGGTATAAAAGTCCTAGATTTAGAATAGTCACATAACTCCAGTTTTCTTTTTATGTTTTTCCTAGACGCTAGTCATATACTCAAACTTGACATCTACCACATGCAAATATGGAAGCTTACCTTTTTATGAAATTAAGCAGGAAAAATCTGCCACTGTAGAAACTGATGATAGGGAAGATGATACCAACGTAAGAGAACCGCTATCTGATCATAAGGAAGAAATTTCTGATTCATTTTCTACTACCAGTCAAGAAGGAAGCCTAGAACAATCAAAACTTGAGGAAGAACCTAGTGCCAAGATGGAAGACTCTATGAAAACAAAATCAGAAAATGGGAATGAAGGGGAAGTTAATGTGGAATCACTTACTAATTCTACCATCCATGTAAGTTATGCTTCTTTTTCGGAAAAATAAAGAGCTAAACTACAATCTTCATCTAGGTTTTTTGAGTTTAAAGTAGCACATATATGACCGATATTTATATACTACTAATTGATTGAAGTTACATCTTCGGCCTTCAACAGGATGATCAGTCTACGCCTTTAGAAAATGTTGCAGCAGAAGTCAACCAAGTTGTTTATAATGACATCACTAAAACAGATGTTGATGAGACGAGTATATAAAACCACGTAAGTTGATAGAGATGAAAGACGCTCGATCCTCAACCAAAAACAACGGAGGAGTCTGCTACGGAGCTATCAAGCTCAACATAAGTAGTGAGTTAATGGCCAATTGATCAGAATCACTTGAGGGAAACCAAGTTAATCATCTTAAAGGATAATGTATACTACTAAGATTGGTATTTGAGAACTTGATATAGTTCAAGATACCTCATGAAACCAATGAGCTAGGACGATTCAAGGAGACTCACAAGTGAAGTAAATCTCGCATTTTTCCATGAGAAGCAATACAAAACTTGAAGTGTAGCTAGAACTAAGCCTAAGGCCATAAACTAGCATTTTAGATGTACTTAGTAAATTGTTATCAAGTGAGAAGAAATGTACAGTAGTAGATCAAATGCGTTCTGACCTTAGTGACTCGTAGAGTACAAACAGATCGATCTTGTGAATGTCAAATCACTTTGATATTTGTAATTTTTTATTTTTATCTTTTGCACAATGAGATCATTAAGCAAAACACCTTCCAAGATCACCCCATCAATTCGATATAGACATATAGTGTCGTATTTCATGTCCCGCTACTTTTAATTAAATTGTTGCCAAATCACCTCTGCATGAATGAGAAAATCATAACAAATTATCTTTTAAACTATGTAATAATGTAACACATTATCCTATTCTAGTTGGAGTAATTAAGCTTTACCACAACCAATCAACCATCATATTCCCATCCCATCCCATTAATTTATTATAAACACCATACTGCTCTACTTTCTTTACTTGGTTAACCAAAAGCCGAGCCAATTATTTGTCGTATAGTATAAGCACGCTTAGATTCTTCAATTATGATCATATGATTCCAAACCAAAAAAAAAAAAGTTCTTCAAATGCACTCTCCCGCTACATTTCTGCTTTCTTCTTCTTCGTCTATTTATACCATCCACTTCGCTTACAAAAGTAAACCAAAACAAAGCTTAGAAACTTTCGGAAATGGCAGAAATGTCTAGCAATGATTTATTCATATACAAAAATCCCAACTTTTCTACTGAAGACAGAGTGAAAGACCTACTCTCTAGAATGACTCTAAAAGAGAAACTTGGCCAGATGACTCAAATAGTGCAGAGTGTTGCCACTCCTTCATCTCTCAAAGAACTTGGAGTTGGTATATCACTTCATTATTAGTCATACTAATATATGTCACATGCTTAAATAGCTACTTTTTTAAGTCCATTTTCATATTTTGGTTTTTGGGTGGTTGGATGTTTAGGGAGTGTATTCAGTGAGCCAGGGAAAGAGCCGGTTGAGAAAGCGTCACCGGCAGACTGGGCAGATATGGTAGACAATCTTCAGAGATTGGCAATGGGTTCGCGGTTGGGCATTCCAATTCTGTATGGAATTGATGCTGTTCATGGTCATAATAGTGTTTATGGAGCAACTATTTTTCCTCATAATGTCAACCTTGGTGCTACTAGGTTGGTGAATATTCTTACTTTTGAATCTTTTATCTGTTGTTGTTTGTCATTGAGCTTATGCTTGGTTGGTCAAGAACTAGACTTCAAGTTAAGGTTTAGCTCGAGTAGATTTCTAATGGAGTTTGGATTGTGTTGGGTGTGTAAGCTTTTTATTTCACAAACGTAGATGGTGGTTAATTTACTTAATAGCTCAACTTTAGGTCATCTCAACTTGACTAGGTAAGACGGCTCAAGTTTCGACCGAGCTCATACCTACCAGCTTTCAGAATATAACCATTAGCTTAAGCTTGTAAGCTACTCCTAATTTGGCTTGACTCTTCATCACCCATAGTTAATTGGAGTAAGATTCTGCAATACTTGATCTTCTACTCCCAAACTTTGCTAGAGAAGGGATCTTTATATGTATTTTTTTTTTTTTTTGGGTCTACCTGCTTATTGGAAAGTTGCTTGTCAAAAAGTTATGAGCTTGTGTCTTGGATTTTGATTGATGATGAGAAACTTGGGTGAAAACGGTCTAGGGATGAAGATTTGGCTTGGAGGATTGGGGCTGCAACTGCTCTGGAACTCAGGGGTACAGGAATTCACTATACTTTTGCTCCTTGTGTTGCTGTAAGTCATTCTTCTTCCCCTATACTATTATTTATGGATCTCCATCTGCTAATAATGTAAAAATGTCAGACAATTTATGTTCTTCTATATTATTTCCCAGTTTCACAGTGAGGTGCATCAATTGCTTACCTTCTCATTATGTTAATATTAACTTACAAATGTTTCTAAGATACATATTCAGGAAGATAGAATATTTATAAAAATATAATAGCTAATTGGACTTAGATTTTTAATCATAGTGCTAAAAGGCAAGAGAGAGGAAGGCGGGAATACATAATGATGGTTCAGCCAGAGTGAATTTGAGTTTTGTACATTGAAGATTTAATCGTCTCTTGCGTGTTGCAATTATGCTACTCCTGACTCTTTGTTTATGCCTTTTAACAGGTCGGTCGAGATCCCAGATGGGGAAGATGCTATGAGAGTTACAGTGAGGATCCCGAGACAGTGAGAAAGATGACCTCCATTATATCAGGATTGCAGGGAACGCCACCAGAAGATCACCCAAAAGGTTACCCTTTTGTACAGGGAAGGTAAAGGAAAAAACAGCCTTTCCAAACCCAAATGTCACTTATGCTGTACTTCAAACATGTTGCTTAACAGTAAGGTCAACGGCACTGCACCAAGCCTAACTCTAGGCAGCGCCATGAGTTCTGGCTGAGGCCTTGAACAACATTTAGTATTTACCTTAGGATGAGTTAGCGTATTTATGGTTTGCCTGGAATGATACTTACATTAGCAATATGCAGCTTATACTCATGGCATGGCCTACAATAACATTTACCTTAGCATAAGTCAAGTAGTCAGGTTCGTGCAATCTTATGATTAAATGTAATTGCATAAATTTAGGACCTGATTTGAACTGATTTTTACAGAAACAATGTGGTTGCATGTGCCAAACATTTTGTTGGTGATGGAGGCACAGAGAATGGTGTAAACGAGGGGCACACAATGTTGTCCTATGAAGATTTAGAGAGGATCCATTTAGCACCTTATCTAGACTGCATTGCTCAGGGAGTATGTACTATCATGCCGTCCTACTCCAGCTGGAATGGGAGTAGGCTACATGGTGATCATTTCCTCCTCACAGAAGTTCTGAAAAACAAGCTCGGATTCAATGTGAGCATTGAAATTTGTACTATAAAAGCTCAGCTTACAGCAAAATAGCTGTTTATTGGCTGTTAACTTCATTATTTTCATTAGTTTCTACTAAATTCCTTACAAGTGGAAAATATATCCCGAAGATGCAAGTATTTAATAAATTTGTGTACCTTCACTCCTTCAGTCCTGGCTATGGGAGATGCGGGTTACTGCATCCAGTCCTGGGATGCGGTGGTTGCAGACTGGCAAATCTTTGTGATCCACTGATCACTGTTGATATCTGACTGCTTCCAAATCTAGTCATAATCAAAGTTCATTGCAATGGAGATGATATGCTATACTGAAAAGTGAATATTGCTGCAGGGTTTTGTACTTTCCGACTGGGAAGGTATAGACATGCTTTGTGAACCTTGGGCATCAAACTATCGTTTCTGCATTTCAACGGCTATCAATGCAGGAATTGATATGGTAAGGAAGAAGCCTGGTGCAAACTTATTTTTCTTCCAAGATTCTACTCCTCCCTGACAGAGTGAAATGCAGGTGATGGTACCTATTGTTTTCGACAAGTTCCTGGAGGATTTGACGTATCTAGTGGAATCAGGAGAGATCCCTTTGTCAAGAATTGACGATGCAGTTGAAAGGATCCTGAGGGTAAAGTTTGCTGCAGGCCTATTTGAGCATCCCTTCAGTGACAGGTCTTTGGTAGACATTGTTGGTTGCAAGGTCAGTTTTAGCATTTTCATCTCTCGTGAGCCTATGGAATTGGTATGATGGGAAGAAATCATGAGAAATAACATACAAATGAATATTATTGAATTCAATTTTAGAAATTTTGATCTCTCTTTTGTTTCTCCTCACAGCAATAGAAGTTTGATTTTGGTTACTGCTTTGCATTTGTTGATATTTATTGTTGTTTGTTGAACCTGAGTCCCATATGTACTTTGTGCTTACTTAGAACTTATTGCAACTTTGCATCAGCTGCACCGTGAATTAGCTCGTGAAGCGGTCCGCAAATCTTTGGTCCCATTGAAGAATGGAAAGGATTCAAAGAAACCGTTCTTTCCATTAGACAAAAAAGCGGAGAAAATCCTTATTGCTGGTGTACATGCAGATAATCTAGGATTTCAATGTGGAGGGTGGACTGCTACTAAGCGTGGACTCAGTGGCAGAATAACCATTGGTGTGTAGGTCAAAGAAAATAAGTGTTTCTGCTTGTATATGTTTGCTCCTTTTTCTTCGGCAATTTAGTACCAGTATTACTCTTTAACTGATGTCATTGAAGCGCTATAAAGTACTACAATTTTAAGATCTTGAATATCTTGATTTTCAGCTAAGCAAAGAATTTTAACAGCAGAATCTGACAAATTTTAGGTACTACTATATTAGATGCCATCAAAGAAGCAGTCGGGGAGAAAACTGAAGTGATCTACGAGGAATTCCCATCAGCGGAAACCTTAGCAAGGGAGGACTTCAGTTTTGCTGTTGTAGCTGTGGGTGAAGGTCCATATGCAGAATGTTGTGGTGACAATTCAGTGCTCACTATCCCTTTCAACGGCGCTGAACTGATCAATGCAGTTGCTGATAGAGTACCCACAGCCGTGATCATGATATCTGGTCGGCCATTAGTTGTCGAGCCACAACTGTTGGAGAAGATAGATGCTTTTGTTGCTGCATTCCTGCCTGGAACTGAAGGAGCTGGAATTACCGATGTTCTCTTTGGGGACTTTGATTTTCAAGGGGTACTACCGGTGACATGGTTTAGAAATGTGAATCAGCTACCTATGAATGTCGGGGACAGTTCATATGATCCGTTATTCCCCTTTGGACATGGTTCAACAATCAACCGAGACGGCGAGACATGTAGTTGAACTAATTGATAAGTGTGTCTAGTGGGCTGCTGGTTCATGCATACTTCTCTTACCACAATATTTCAGCTGAACTTTCAAGTGTGTTAGTTGAACTACTGTATCAGATCACAGAATATTTTCTTTGATTTATTCATATGTTCATTTAGGCTTTCTCCAGCAGTGCAATCGAGTAATTGTTGGAGTCATACGTACACCACTTGAAAGTTCAACACATACGAGTATATAAACCCAATCCGAGTAAGAGAACTCTAGGATTACTGAACCCAGTTCTTCTAAAATAACAATGCTAACTTCTTCAAGGAGATTCAAAAACCAGATGATCCAGGTATTGATCATAGACCAGTAACACGTGAGTAAGTGAGCAGTTTCTGGTTTGTGAAGTGCTGATTAATGTGTTCTTATACTCTCAAGTCTCAGCTCTATGCAGAATAACAATTCATATATGCAAGGAAATTAGATGTTGACTAGCTACATTAAACACACAAACTTTCATATGGAGTATTAGTCATTCCAATGGAGAAATTGACCAGACTGTCTTACATCATTTCCAAAACTACAGAATAATCACATCTCCATCAACTTTACTTTGTTGCAGTGAGAAGTTAGCGTTTGTTTACATTCCCCCTTAGCAAACGTTGACTTCCCATCGATAGGAGTAGCATTAATAGTACCAAAAACTCAATTCTAACGACACAGCAAAATAAAATGAACCAAAACCTAAGAAGTAGGAGTAACAAATTAAGAAAACCAAAGCTAAATGAAACTAGACATGCATACTCCTTGTTACGTTCTTTTCCCCTAGCCACACCACAACAACATACTACCCACGAATTGGGACAACCTAACATGCAAGTTATTCTTTTCTTTTGCTGGACTTCGTTTTTTCGTTGACTTCAAGCAAGTCCCCTGTTGAATAATTTCACCCGGTAACACCTAAAGGCGAATATAGGTGGCATAGAGACGGCATAAAACCAGACAGAGCCATTATCAGGAAACGTGGCGATGAGGTAAATGGAACTAAGTATTACGCCCAAGAAAAGGAGGAAACACATGCTCTTCAGAAGGCTCAAGGCTGTACTTGATCTTACTGCTGATGCTGCGAGATCCCAGAGATAATGTAGCATACACATCCAGGAAAACAGTTACTCCGTAACAGCATAGGAAAATAGATGGAAATCAAGATTAACATAACTTCATTACACTTGCCATTATCAGCGCAACTGTTGTAGTATATCCAGACAAAGACCACCCCAAGGGGAAATCCTAAAACAATAACAGATGATTGAAGGATGGTATAATACCAACTAAATATTGTGGTTATAAAGGAGGAGATTTTGGTTTGATCTAAGGCCATATTTCAGAATAGTAGATGTGTTGAGCCGTTGAGGTATGACTTGAATGTATAGGGTGTTGTGTGTATGTTTATGTTATTATGTAGGAAGTTTTAACGGGTAGGAAACCAGCTGTAGTGTTTCACAGTGAAAGGGAGTGTACGTAGAGTAGAGTATGTTCTGAGGTTGATTTCCATTGTTTGACTGTACGTTCTGAGTATTTGCTAATTTGAGTTCTAACGTGTTTCAAAGATTGGATGAACCATATATATCGATAATTTGAGTATGTTATAATGTGGTATCCAGATTCTTAGTAATTCTCACAGTCACCCTTGCTCTGGATATTTGACTTTAGAAAAGTTCACTAGCGACTAGTCACTGAATCTGCATATTGCGATTCCTAACATCATCGCTTCATCTCCAACGTTACTTTTATAGATGGAATTGTGGAAGTCATGACTCATGACTAAACTGATACGGAATACGTACTCCGTAACCAGTACGTTCATCGGGCTGGTAATGTAACCCAATATTCGATTCGCTTGAGAGCCCATATCCTCATTTTACTTTTAATTATTTTCAGGAAATTAAAAATAAATTACGGAATGATAAAAAAAATAATTTAGAAAATGAGTAAAATTTAAATAAATCATCAAAAAAGTAAAATTCAAAAAAAAAAGATTGAAAAAAATCATAAAAGTAGTCAATTTTTTTCTAGAAAAATAGTTTAGTTGAGCTATCAAAACAACATAAATAAGAAAACATAAATAAAAATGTGAAAAGTTCAGAATAATAAGTAAAGTTCAGAAAAATAAAATAACAAGTAAAAATAAAGTAAAGAGACTAAGAGAGCATACCCTTACATGAGGCAACCTTTAGATTACTAAAATACCAATTTTTCATATTTTTTCCTTTAATACTTTTTTTTATTAATTACTCCAACTTTGAATCTTGTTAACTTATACTCCCTATGCCCCATAATAAGGTTGTATATTTGACCTTTGAGGTCAATATTTAAAACTTTGACCATTAATATATAATGAAATATAAAAAAGTCAAATATGATAATATAAACCATAATTTTGTCAAAAAATATTTTATGAAAGTATCACGTTCATTGAAAAAAAATTATATATATATCGAAAAAGTAAAGGTCAAAATATTGTCTTGGACATCCCCTATTATGGCAGAACTTCCAACAATCGTCAACTATTTGTATCACAATTTGTTCTAAAATTAATAATATTTAATTGAAAGCCCAAATAATGATGAATCGAACAAAATAAATAAAAAAATAATTGAGGTAAGGACTTTTTTCATGCATGATTTTACTCCATGCAATACACATATATGACTTCATTCAACTTTTGCATGGAATATATCGGCTTCAATTTGCTCCATACAACCTCCATAGTAGTGGAAAGTTATGCAGTGCGCAAAGGTTTTCACCATAGAATTTGTATGGATTCGTTGTTGTATTCCATTCAAATTCTAAAAAGTGAACTTTAAATATGTGTTTAAATAATTTATCATAAAAAACAAGATATTTATAAACCAACATAAATACTGATGTCGCTATTTGATCCGAAGTAATGCGAATCCAAAGTGGTCCGATCCGACCCAAACCTATCTGATTTCATTGATCATCCAAATTGATCCAATCGAAATTAACTCAAACCGAATCCAATACAACTCGAGGCAATCCGATTTGATCCGATTGACCCGTTTACTAGGCATAGAAATCATACATGAATGTATTAATAATATGTAGTCCACAAAAATCGGCTTTTTGGGCCGATTTTTGGTTTTCCATAAAAAGTCCCGAAATTTACCAAGCATGTTCATAGGGTGTATTTGGAGCATAATTAAAGCATGTGGCAATGTCATTCCTTCTTCTTGATAGGCGTGTTTCCCACTTGATACGAGCATGTGCAACGTGGACGAAACCGATGGGCTCGGTTAAGTCAAGGCTACTTTTTGGCATTTTTCTTGTTCCTTTCTTCATTATATGTGTCTATGATGTCTTCTGCCAATTTTCGTCCTATTCTATTTCGGGGCCGAAACGAGGTTTTTTGTTGGTTATAGTCCACAAAAACTAGCTTTTTGGGTCGATTTTTGATTTTCCGGAAAAAGTCCCGAAATTTACAAAGCATGTTCATAGGGTGTATTGGAGCATAAATGAAGCATGTGGCATTGTGGCAATGTCATTCCTCCTTTTAGATAGTTTTACGGCGTGTTTCCCGTTCGATACGACTACGAGCATGTGCAACGTGGACGAAACCGATGGTTGTGGCTACGCTAAGGCTACTTTTTGGCGAAATTTCTTGTTCCATTCTTCATTATATGTGTCTAGGATGCCTCATGCCAATTTTCGTCTGATTCTATTTCGGGGCCAAAACGATGTTTTTTCATGGGTTGTAATCCACAAAAACCGGCTTTTTGGGTCGATTTTTTATTTTCCGGAAGAAGTCCCAAAATTTACAAAGCATGTTCATAGGGTGTGTTGTAGCATAATTGAAACATGTGGTAATATCGTTCCTCCTTCTTGGAAGTTTTATGGCGTGTTTCCCACTTGTAACAAGTATGTGCATCGTGGACGAAACCGATGGTTGTGGCTACGCAAGGCTACTTTTTGGCGATTTTCTTGTTCCATTCATCATTATATGTGTCTAGGATGCCTCCTAGCAATTTTTGTCCGATTTTATTTCGGGGCCAAAACGATGTTTTTTTCGTGGGTTATAATCCACAAAAACCGGCTTTTTGGGTCGATTTTTGATTTTTCTAGAAAAAGTCCCGAAATTTATCAAACATGTTCATAAGGTGTATTAGAGCATAATTGAAGCATATAGCAATGTCATTCCTCCTTCTTGATAATTTTACGGCGTGTTTCCCACTCGATACGAGCATGTACATCATGGACGAAACCAAAGGTTTGGGCTACGCCAATGTTACTTTTTGGCAATTTTCTTATTTCATTCATCATCATATGTGTCTAGGATGCCTCCTAACAATTTTTCGTCCGATTCTATTTTGGGGCCAAAACTATATTTTTTCGTGGGTTATTATCCACAAAAACCTGCTTTTTTTGTCGATTTTTGATTTTCCGGAAAAAATCCTGAAATTTACCAAGCATGTCCATAGGGTGTATTGGAGCATAATTGAAGCATGTAACAAAGTCATTCCTCCTTCTTGATAGTTTTACGGCGTGTTTTCCACTCGATACGAGCATTGCAACGTGGACGAAACCGATGGTTTGGGCTATGCCAAGGCTACTTTTTGACATTTTTCTTCTTGAATTCTTTATTATATGTGTCTAGGATGCCTCGTGCCAATTTTTGTCCGATTCTATTTCTGGGCCGAAACTTGGTTTTTTCGTGGGTTATAGTGCACAAAAATCGGTTCTTTAAGTTGATTTTTGATTTTTCCAGAAAAAGTCCCAAAATTTACCGAACAGGTTCATAGGCTGTATTGGAGCATAATTGAAACATGTAACAATGTCATTCCTCCTTTTTGATAGTTTTACGGCGTGTTTTCCACTCGATACGAACATGTGCATCATGGACGAAACCAAAGGTTTAGGCTATGCCCATGCTACTTTTTGACATTTTTCTTGTTCCATTTATTATTATATGTGTGTAGGATGCCTCCTGCTAATTTTCGTCTGTACCTATTTCGGGATCGAAACGAGACTTTTTCGTGAGTTATAAAGATTAAAGACCATATTGATTAAGGTTTGATGTACACCTCTTATTCTCTCAATCAACTTTACACCAAAACCACATTGCATTACGGCACTACTCACTACCACCAACCCCACGTATCTCCCGCCACATTTTGCCATCATCCTCGACAACTAACTAAACTAACTTTTAAAAAAATAAAAAAAGTAAACTAACTTTTCAACCAACCCCCCTTCATTTCTTTGCTTTTTACTCTTTGACCAACCCCCGTTTACTTCTTCACTTCACATCTCTTATACATTCCATTCCACTTCACTTCCTCATCTTTCCCGACCAAACTACTCTTTAACTCTTAACTTAACAATGGCAGATTCATGCATTTACAAGAACCCACGTGCACCCATCGAAGACCGAGTCAAAGACCTCCTTTCCCGCATGACTCTCCGAGAAAAACTTGCTCAGATGGCTCAGATTGAGCGCACTGTGGCCTCTCCTAAAGCTCTTAGAGACCTCGGCATTGGTATACTCTCTTTCGCTTTTCGTGTGTTTCGCATTTTTATCGTAAGCTGTTAGAAACTCGTTAGATTGATTGATCGCCCCCCATGATCAGTTGCGGATAAAGATGTTGATGAGGTGTCGTTTAGCCCCATACAAAAATAATAAAAACTCGAAAATATAAACAACATGTAATGGATAAGTAAGGGTCAATCCCACGAGAAAATATGTTTTTTTTTTTTGTTTTGTATTGCGGAGGAAGGGATATAAGGATTCGAACTTGGGATGACCCCATGCAGGTTTTACTCTCAACTATTGGGCCAACTCTGCTGCTTGGCGGATACAGATGGTAGCAGGGGAGTAGCATATAATGGGGGTAGCAAATTTATAAAATTTGTTAGGAAATGGTAAGAAAATTGCAAAATGTAGCAAAAATAATTGAATGGCCAATCCTGTTTTTAAATCTTGGATCCGCCCTTGCGCATGATATGTCACATGTGAGTGTCATACATTGGAGAAGATGAAATATATTGATAGTTGACTTTATAAGCTTACTGAGTTCTCCTCCCATTGCCGATTGGTTTTTCATTGGCGATTTATAAGCTAGCGGAGATAGAGTTACTTACTCCACCTATTGCAAATTAGTTTTGATATGGAATCTCATTTGGGTTTCTAGGTGCGGCCTAGGCGTGACAAACCATTCATTTTATTTATGTTATGTGTGAGTATCAATAAAGGAGTGACTGGTGATTATATAAGCTAGCGGAGTTAGAGTTACTCCGACTATTGCTAATTGGTTTTGAAAATGGAACATTATTTGGGTTTTTTGGGTGCGGCCTAGGCCCATTTCATGAATTTGACAAACCATCCATTTTATTCATGCCATATTTGAGTGTCCTATATTGGAGAAGAGGGAGAGTTACTGATGATTTTATAAGTTAGCGGAGTTAGAGTCAGCATCCCTATTGCCAAGTGGATTTTAGATGGAACCACCTCCTTTGGGCTTGTGAGTGTGTCCATAACCCATTATATGAAATTTGACATGATCATTTACTTTTGTTTTCGTAGGGAGTGTATTGAGTGCAGGAGGAAGTGCGCCATTTGAGAATGCGTTGTCAAGTGATTGGGCGGATATGATTGATGGTTTTCAGAAATTGGCGTTACAATCGAGGTTAGGTATTCCGATTATTTATGGAGTTGATGCTGTTCATGGTAATAATAATGTCTATGGTGCCACCATTTTCCCTCACAATGTCAATCTTGGTGCCACTAGGTGAGTTGATTGCTCTTGTTTTGTGTTAATTTGGTGTGGGATTGTTTTTTTGGTGTATGCATTGGATATGAATTTGGGGGTTTTCATGCAGGGATGCAGATTTGGCACATAGGATTGGTGTTGCGACTGCTCTGGAGGTTAGAGCTAGTGGAGCTCATTACACGTTTGCTCCTTGTGTTGCTGTAAGTGTTTTTCCAAATAATGAATTGTGAAGTTGGTCATAGTTTGTTTGTTATGATATTGTAAGTTGCCTATACTTCAGAATTATTTATGTTCAGTACATAATGGGATAGAATTGGGAATCAATGTTGAATATTAGGTTATGGCTGGTCGGATGTACTCAAAAAAACAATGGGGAAAAAGTGGGTGTGTGTGTGTGTGTGTGT